>JAVJIF010010731.1:0-161434 GCA_038442645.1 Agave tequilana
AATATGAACAAGCAAACACGCCAATATTTAAGTGGTTTGGCTCTATGCTGCACTTAGGGATCACATTATGAGATTCCACTATGAAAAGAATACAATATCCTCACAAATCTCTATTCTCATATCTCTTTATGTAGTTTCTTTCCAACGCTCTTCCCAAAAAGAGGCAACCTTAAGCCCTATCCACTTTTGTTGACAAATTCTCTCATAATTTCTCATCATACATTTATAGAGAATTCACTAAAGATTTCTAAATTAGTTTGGAGTGCTCGTTTAGTTCCCATTCTAATAAGACTCCCTATCATCTCTCTTCTGAAAAAGGACTTCTCAAATAAATCATTAAAAGTTGTCAAATAAAATTAGACTAAATTAGGGTCATTCTTTTAAAATTTCGTCACTTTGACTAGAATTTTAAATCACCTCAGACCAAAATCTTTACTCTTGTACATCGACTTTACCTAAGTTCATTTAAGTTTAGTACCTCATTTTCACATGATTAAATTTTCACCTGACTTGAGATTCAAACTCAAACAATCATCATACCCATCTCAAGAGCCCATGTTCATTCTTGCTGCCTCACCTTATCCTTGTGGATTTCTTTACCCACTTCAAATCATGAGCCATTGTTTGAAATATCTCCCAGTACTTGATATATTCAACCGATACTGATATTTTCTATACAAGCGAGAAAATACTGATATTGACAATACAATAAAGATGAACGGTTGATAATGTCTGATATTTCTGATCTGATATCAAAAACCTATGGCCGATCCCAGTACCAGGATTTCAATCCTCGTCATTAACCATCTAGAAACCTCCTACAGCTTTAAAAAGCCACTAGGAATCCGTCTCATCCACTCATAAACTACCATAATACTCAATCCCCATCTTATAATTACCTCAAGAAAACAAGATCACTATGCAATCATTAGGGGTAGTAGTGGGCGGCCCGGCCCAAGACACTATGGGGCTAGCACAAAAATTTTGATATATGGATAATGAGAAGAGGACTTGGGTCATATCTTGGGTCGTTAATTTGTGACCCAATTAATTTCGTGTTGTGTTTGGGTTTGCCTTGGCCTAACACGGCATGACATGGCCCATGGCACGACCTAGTCAGGGCACAAATGGAGCTTCATTAGATCAACATGATTTGCTGGCACGATTACGTGTACTGATCTCAGCCTTTCATCTAAATTAAATTAAATTGATTTTACCCCTCATCTAATTAAATTAGATCTCATATCTCATCTCATCCAATTTAACCAGATGACTTGACAAAGTAGCTGAATTAGACATTACTAGAAGTTACAGAATTTGTACTGATTTTTTTAGGTAGTAGATTTTATTCCTATTTGTCTTCGTGTATGGATTTATACGACAAAGTGACTTTTTTAAGGCATAAAGTGTGTGAAGTCAACATATTTAGGTAAAAAGAGGCTCAAATCTGGCACGAATGGCTAGTACTGCAAGCACAAAATAAAGACACAAATGCATCAGCTCAGTAACCCGTGAATTGGTATATTGGTTATTTTACGTCTAAGCCCATACAGTACTCTTCATCGTGCTTGGGCCTAGGTGTTTTACATGAATTATGCCTAGGCTTGGTAAGGCACGACACGACACGACCCACTTCTAACCCTAGCAATCATCACACAAAATCCTTACTCAATTTAACTAATCAAAATTAGAGATTAATTAGCTAATAAGATTTGCATAGCATTATCCTCCTTTCTCATATTTTCTTTTTTTTTTTAATCAACTTCTATCTTGCATGCAAAAACTCTGAACCAGTTTTTTGCGCACAAACCAAAAACAACAGGTAAGAAAAGAGAATACATCAAGATTTACTTGGTGCTCCACACCTTTATCCAAGGAGGGCACACCTCAAATATTCCTTTCTAGTAAAGATGCAATGTTAATATGTTAGAAGACCTTTAAACAATCTCTCCTCCCATTTCTCTTTTATATAGTTTCATATCTTCTCCTGCAACATGGCAGTTAACCCTTAAAGCTCATCCACCTTATCGTCTAACTTTCTTATAATTCTTGTCTTATATTCCTAGAAACTCACCAATATTTTCTAAAATCAGGTAGGAATACTCATTAGATTCCCTTCCTAAAAAGACATATTTTTTCAGTGGGTAATTCCTGGGGAATCAATCCACGCATCAAAATAGGGAAGTTGATGTAATCAAATCACAGAAAAAACCAATCACAAACACAATGAATTATATGGAAAACTCGAAGAGGGAAAAAATCAGGGAGAGAGAGAGAGAAGTTTCACTATGTCAATGACGATTACAATAGAGTTCTCTGAATTTCGATGAACGTGAGGTCCCTTCCCATTGGAAGGGATCCTCTATTTTTACAAGTCATGTCAGATAGATAGAGTTAGGAAGTCCTGCTCATTTTGAATACCTAAATCTTTTATCTGGATTAGGATTGAGCTGGACCCTTGGTTTGAATTGGTGTAGGACAGAGTTTATCTCTATCGGGTGATTCGGGCTCGATTGTAGATAAGGATGAACTGTCCCTAGAAGTTGCTACCTTATTTTAATTAAGATTGAGCTTAAGGATAGATCTCTGTAATCGGATCTGATTCTTATGTTAATCTTCTGACCCGTTTGCAATTTAAACAAGGTGATGATTTCGGATTAACTGTTCCGGAAGTAACCACGCGTCACATATCCACGCGAGGCTCGATTGACACGCGTCGTGATCTCGAGCGAGTCAGAAAGTGACCGCTACATATGCCTCCTCTGCTCCTTCAGGAAGAGGCGGGAACGCTCCCTCAGGGGACTTAGGTTCCCGGAGTCTTCGATGTAGATAAAGAGCATAATGGAATGAGAACTTTTTGGGATTGAATCAAGGTATTCATTGTTGCTTCAGAGTTTGTCATGTAGTGGCGTTGCGCAACGATACAGTCTGGCAAGGCTTTAAATGTGTGTTACATCCAGTGTTGCGCCAATCTAGCTACCGCCTTTCGTGCAGCACTGTGTTCGAGGTGGGTGTTGCATATCTCGAGTGGCAATGTTGGGAAGGTAATCGTCTCTTATGAAGGTGGACGCTTTTCAAGGAAGGCATGACGCATCTAGCGACGGTTCGAGTCCCTTCTTTTATGACACATGTAGGATTCCAAGTGAAGCGATGCTTCATCTTCCTTTGAGATTAGGAGCCTATGAGGTTGGCTCTGGGCTTCTTTCCCTATATATGTAGGATGAGACTTCTCAGGAGGGATCTGAGCTGCCTTCTGAAAGTCTTTTACTGTTTTAAAGGCTTATTCTATTGTGCAAACAGTGATGTCTTTTTTGTCCTTCATTCAATGGAGGAAGGAGATGCAATGTGTGGTGTTGCCTACTGCACTCCTAATATTTAGGAGTCTATTTGTCGAGAAGTTTCAGTTTTTGTGATGGGCTCGTCTAGCAGTCTCAGTTCTTGCGACGAGGCCCAGTTGTGGGGATGGACAGGGAATGAGCTATCTTATGCTTGGTCTGTATGTCTGGCCTTTGGTCGGAGCAGACTGGGGTGAAGTTTGTTCTTGCCCCTTTTTTTCTTTCCTCACAGCGAGCGTGTAGTAGGGAGCATAAGGGTATTCGATGACGGCTTTGGTATCAGGGTCGATCGTCTGTGCCCTCGTGGGGGTGCCGCCTTCTTGTCCGCCTTCGCTCCGGAGTTACCGTCTTGGTGTAGCTTGCAGGCTTCGGTCTGCAATATGATCGCGGTTCTCTTGCTGTGGTCTTTCTGAGAGTTCTCGGTATTATCGCTCGTCCGGCTCTGGGGGATTGCTCGTTTAGGAGTCATCACCAAGACACGTGATGTGACGAGTGTCCCTTGTTTATGATTGTGACCTTACTCCTCGGCGGCTATCTAGCTTCGTAGCACCAGAAATGACTCAGTGCGTGGCCTCCCTGGTGGGGTCTGCTAGGGGGTTCTCCAGCCCACCTGTTAGGAGTGAACTCCGTCTTTCAGGGGTTCCTCGGGGAGTAATCCGCTAGGGTGTAGAAGATCTGAATGAGTTGATTTTGGAGAGGTTTATTGGGCAAGGCTCTGTCTTTCAGGAGGTTCCCGATGGGTTGCCTTTAGGGTGTACAGGATCCATTGGGCCTGCTCACGCAGTCACCAGGTCCCGTCATTGGTTGGACCTGAACAACCGGTGTGGGGGAGCCTCCATTTGTTAGAAGGTTCCCCGAGGGGCGCCGTCAGGGTATAGAGGACCCGTGTAGGCTGCTGGCCTGCTCAGGCAGTCATCGGGGTTTTAACCCGTCATTGGCTGGACCGAGCAGCTGGCGTGATCGAGCCTCCATCTCTCAAGAGGTTCCCTGAGGGGCACCATCAAGGTGTAGAGGACCCGTGTAGGCTGCAAGCCTGCTCAAGCAGTTATCGGGGTTTTAACCCGTCATTGGCTGGACCTGAGCAGCCGGCGTGGGCGAGCCTCCATCTGGCAGGAGGTTCCCTGAGGGGCACCATCAGGATGGAGAGGACTCGTGTAGGCTGCGAGGCTGCTCAGACAGTTACTGGGGTTTTAACCCGTCATTGGCTGGACCTGAATAGCTAGGTGGGCAAGCAGGTTGCGGGCCTGCTCAATCAGTCATCGGGGTTTTAACCCGTCATTGGCTGGACCTGAGCAGCCGGCGTGGGCGAGCCTCCATCTTTCAGGAGGTTTTCCCGAGGAGTGCCATCAGGGTGTAGAAGACCTGTATAAATTATCTTATCTTCATCTGGTGTGTGCATCCTGATCTGATTATAGCCAGAGTAAACGTCTATGAAGTTAAGAAGCTCGTGTCCCGCCGTAACTTACACGATCGATCCACATGAGGGGATAACTGTCCTTTGGACATGCTTCGTTGAGATTCGTAAAGTCAATATAGACTCTACACTTCCCGTTCTATTCTTCACGAGGATGGGATTAGAGAGCCAGTCAGGATAAAATGTTTCTCGAATGAAGCCAGCCTAGATTAGGCGATCGACCTCATTGCTGATGGCGCGACTCCTTTCCTCGTTCATTCTCTTAGACTTCTGCTTTACCGATTTATCGTCCGCCCGTATGGAGAGCTTGTGACAGATAACTTCGGGGTCAATCTCCGGTATGTCAGCGGGAGACCATGTGAATACGTCTGTATTCTCCGATAAGAATTGTTTGAACAATACCTTCTCGCGTGGATGCAGGTTTGAGCCGATTCGGAGGGTTCGTTCGGGGTGATGGGGATTTACCCGAATAACTCCGGCTTTTCCTCAATCATGCTGTCAGGATTCCTTGACTCGGTGGGTGCGTCGAGGTCTGGGTTTTCGCCGAACTTTGATTGCTATTGAGTAGCAATTCTCTTCTGTTTCTTATCCACATGAGATTCTTCATTGGGGTCTGCTTGGGATGCTTTTGGCATCCAACCCGACCTCTTGCGGACAATTGCAGTAACTGTTCTGGCCATCGCTTAGTCACTCCTTATATTGGTCATTTCGGATGGTGTGAGATACTTTAACAACTGATGATGGGTGGACGGAATCGCTCTCATCATGTGGATCCATGGCGTCCCGAGGATGGCGTTATAGGGGATGAGACGTCTAGGATGCAGAATTCAGTCACGATGTTGAATGGATTGGCTTGGACAGGGAACTCGACAATGACGGGGGAACATGCCTCGTTCCCGTCGAATCCGTAAAGAAGCAACTGTGTTCGGGGGATGATCAATTTAGGGCCAGCTCGGAAGTATCCTCCATTCGGTCTAGAGCATGGCCGTAGAGGATGTTGGCGCTACTTCCCTCATCCACTAGGATATTCGACACTTTACAACATTCGATTTGCACTGTCACGACTAAGGCGTCGTTGTGCGGAAAGTGTACGACATATGAATGTTCTTCCGAGAAAAGAATGGCCCATCGGGGACGTAGGGTGCGTCTTGCTGCATGACTGTCCCTGCAGGCTTCATTGACGTAGAGGGTCCTCTCCTTGGTAGTGGTGCCTTCTATTGGGGAGTTGCCGAAGATGGCGTTCACCTCCTGGTACTGGATAGGGTGCTGCCAAGGTGATCGGCTGGGGCCTCGGGCTGCCTCTGCACTCTAACCTCCGAGGGTAATCCAAGATTGAGAACGAACTCTCGGATGTTTCCCTCATTGACTAAGTCCTGGAGGTACCGTCGTAGAGTCTGACAGTCCATCGTGAGGTGGCCCTTCCATCATAGAATGCGCAGTAGTCACCAGACATTGGCCCTTTTTGGTTAGGAGGAAGGGGTCTGGCCGGACGCCTGACCCAAGGCTGGTCTTTGATGGCGATGAAGATCTGGTCGATCGGTACGCGGAATGGGGTGAGGTCGCACTCCGACTCACCTCCCTTACCAGATCGCCTTGATGGCTTGCGAACGGCCGAAGAGTTGTGGCTCGGATTCTTCCTCGGGGGAATTGTGGCTTCAGTTTCTCGGTCTTGGGGCCTTGTTTCGGGGAGCGGCTGAACGTAGTCCGGGTTGTCTCTTCTATTTGAATATACTTGTGAGCCCGAACAAGAATATCCCTCATCCTGGTGACGTTCTTCACTAGGTGTTTGTAAAAAGGATTGGTGTCCTGCAGCCTGCTGATGAAGGCGGCGGCGGTCACATCCTCGTTGCAGTTGTATACCAAGACTATCTGACTCTGAAAATAGTTAACATAGTTCTTCAGGCTCTCCACGAGTTTCATTTTTACTGTGAGGAGGTGGTTGTTCCTCTGGAATTCCCTCCGAGAAGCAAACTAGTTAAAAAAAATGCCTCGGTCATCTCACGGAAATTCCAGAACGAATTCCTCGGAAGCGAATAGAAATAGTGGTAGGCGACCCCCTTGGGCCTGGATAGGAATGCTTCGCAGAGGAGGTCGTCGTGGGCGTAGACCGCCATCATGTCTTGCTACTGGCGGAGATGGAGTGGAGGTTCCCGAATAATGATCAAAGGATGGAATCACTAACTTCTTTGGGAAGCGGAGTGAGGTGATCTCTCTTGATAACGGGGAGTCGGTGGGCCTCAACCTGCTGTACTTCATCCCTTTTGAGAACTGTTGACTCCCTTGATTGAGTCACTCCTGAACTAGGTCTGCTATGTCCTCAATCTAAGGGAACTTTGGCGTTCGAGAATGCCAAGTGTTATCGGAGTTCTCTTCATCTTTGTAGGTCTCCAACCGGACGCGCCTCGAATTTTCGGTAGAGAACAGATTCCTGTGTGCGCGTTGGCGAAGGGGGGCCCGCGGGTTTCTTCCTGCAGTGGGAGAAGATCGCGACCCCCCGTTGTACTCTGATCTGTTTGGGCAAACATGTCTGGATATAGGTTGTCACCTCTTTCTCACGGGTGGCTACCGCACGGAGATGGATCATTTCCGTGCGCTGATTCTCTAACTACTTCTGCATGGAGGAAATCATCTGGAGGAGTTGGTCTTCGTTGAGCGGAGGCGCAGGTTCGGCGGTCTGCCTCCTGAGTAGCAACACAGCAGTTGGATGTGAGTCCTATGCGTCTGAGATGTGGACTTCTGATAGGGTGGGCAGGCAGTTTGTTGGTTCTGCTGCCCCTATCGCTTTCACCGCTTTCTTTGGAACGCGGGGTCGACCGTAGTCTGGTTGACACTCTTCCTCGATGAAACAATGTCAGTCATGCTGGGTAGTTTCGAATGAAGGAGTAGGGTATTTAGACGGAGAGGCCTCGAGCGTGACTTCAAAACTTCTTAATGAAAGCACCAAATGCAGTAGGTAATTCCTAGAAAAGCAATCCACGTACCAAAATAGGGAATTGGATGTAATCAAATCACAGAAAACGCCAATCGCAAACACAGTGAATTACGTGAAAACTCAAAAAGGAAAAAAATTATGGAGAGGGAGAGAGAAATTTCACTATGTCAATGGTAATTACAATAAGATTCTCTGGAGTCAGGTGAACGCGAGGTCCCTTTCTCATTGGAAGGGATCTTCTATTTATACAAGTCATGTCAAATAGATAGAGGTAGGGAGTCCTGCTCATTTTGAATACCTAAATCTCTTATCTGGCTTAGGATTGAGCCGAGCACCCCGGCTTGAATTGGTGTAGGACAAAGTTCATCTCTATTTGGTGTTTTGAGCTCGACTGCATATAAGGATATACTGCCTCTGAGAGGTTGCTATCTTATTTGAATGTAGATTGGGCTTAAGAATAGAGATCTCTATAATCGAATTTGACTTTTATGTTAATCTCCCGACCCATTCACAATCCAAATCAGGTGATGATTTCGGATTAATCGTTCCGGAAGTGACCATGCATCGTATATCCACGCGAGACTGGATTGACACACGTCGTGATCTCGGACAAGTCAGAAAGTGACCACTACAATTTTGTTAGGAAATTAATCATATTCCTTTTTCAGAAAGGACTCCTTTAATAAATCATCAAAAGTTACCAGAATAACCCAAGTGACGTTAGAGATATTTTACAACAGGTACTCCAATAATCTAAGGAAGACCCAACAAGCGATTTTTAGTTTCTATGAATTCAATATGTTTTCTCTGTTATTTTTTATGAACTGAAGCAAAACCGTAAGTCTCCTTAGATTTTCTTTGCTTGTTTCAGATAAAGAGAAGGCTGCATTATTGGAGTGGAAGACGCGATACCAGATAATCATAGGAATTACTCGTGGACTTCTCTATCTTCACCATGACTCTAGATTTAGAATCATTCACAGAGATCTGAAAGCTAGTAATATTCTCCTGGATAAGGATATGAATCCTAAAATTTCTGACTTTGGTATGGCAAGAATTTTCGGAGGAGATGAGACAGATATCAATACAAGAAAAGTTGTCGGTACATAGTAAGTATGAATGTGTGCACGCGCATGCGCCCCTGTATGTTCCAAATTCTCTCTATGGAGAACTCATATGATTATTTTCTGGCCAATTGCAGTGGATACATGTCTCCTGAATACGCATTGGACGGGAATTTCTCAATGAAGTCCGATGTATTCAGCTACGGTGTCGTAGTTCTAGAGATTATAAGTGGACAGAAGAACAGAGGGGTGTACGCTCACTCCCCTTACCTAAACCTCGTGGCACATGTAAGTCACTCTTTTACTCTCCTAATATGTTTGGAATAGAGCACTATTCTGACATTGTCTGTACTTTGGTTCAGGCTTGGGATTTATGGAATGAAGGCAAAAGCTCACAGCTAGTTGATGAAACAGTGAGTGATTCAGTTTCTATGAACGAAGTCTTAAAATGTATTAAGATAGGTTTATTATGTGTGCAAGAGCGTGCAGAGGACAGACCGTTGATGTCAACTGTAATCCAAATGTTGGGTAGTGACATTGCTTCATTGCCACAGCCTAAGAAACCTGGTTTTGTCGCGAGAATGGATCCCGTTGAAACAAATAAATCTTCAAGCAAGCAAACATCAAATGAAATGACCATTTCTTTGTTGGATGGTAGATAGGTATTTGTTCTAGTCTGCCCCAATGAATTTTTGTTATTATAATTTAATATATTTTTGTTTCTTTTACTTGTATTATTTGTCTGATACTTTTGTAAACATTAATTTTTTTTTACACAATTATGAACTAAGGAAGGTGTGACTGAATGAGCAACAAAATTGTTGGGCATAATTTTTTTTAGATCTGTTCTTGTAAGGATGGTTACTTATGTGTACTAGATGGTCAATATTAAAGGTTTGAATTCATGTCACCTTTCCAGAAACCAAGGAATATGAATCCAACAGCGAGCCATTTTCGAGTTTTCACCTTTGGTTATGTTAATGTTTACGATCCCTTGCACGTTGAGTTCAACACGAAGGTGATTCAACACATCTTTGTGAAATAAAGCGAGTGAAAGAAAAGAAGAGATGATCCATTGCTACACATCAAGAAATGTAGTGTTTAAACTTCTTTTTTGTTTCCAAGTGAAATGCATGAAATGAGTCAGTTACAGCTTCATTCGTCTTCTTGCTCCTCTTTTGTTTTGGATTTAATGATTTGGTTCAGTCCAGTATGATGACAATGGGGAGCAAGTGCAATCATACCATATGGCCTGGGGTGAACACAGAGACAGGAACTTAAGCTCTACGGGTTTCACCCGTGCGTCCGGCGAGAGCTGAACTCTGAGGGCATTTGGGGGCTGGACTCGCCGATTCTGGGGCCGAACAGGCTGCAAGTTTGATGACTCCGGCCGGGGGAACTGCACGATGGGGGATTGCGAGCTCAATCAGATAACAACCACACCTCCGGTCACAAGTCTAGGGTTCAGCCTCAGTATGACCAACGGATAGGACCTGTATGCTGTTAGCATCGTTGATGGGTATACAAATCTTAATTCTGTTTCTTTCAGGTCCCGTTTGGCAACATAATTCCCGAAACTGAGTATATTTAAGTTAAAAAGAAAAATCTACTCAAATAGAGTTTTGATAACCCAGTTTTTTAGAGCCTTCCAAGTCCACAGTTTAAGTAACTCCAGTTTGTCTTTCAAGCAATATCTAGTTTCAATAACTCCAGTTTGTCTTTCAAACAATATCTAGTTTCAGTAACTCCATTTTGAGCCTGAAACTCTCCCGAATTGAAGTTGAAGTTTGGGAAACATAACTTGTTTCCAAACGAGACCTCACAAGAGCCTCCTAGACACCACCAAACATCTTTTGTTTTTAGTTGTTGGTGGTGACCCACTTTGAGGTCCAGTTGGTAGATTTCAGTGTTTTAGTTTCGTGCAACTAGGGGTGGCAATTGGGTCGGGTTGGGTCTAATTGGGTCGGGTCTTAAATGGGTCGACCTATAATCGGGTCGGGTCGACCCGACCCATTTATTTATATGGGTCAAAAATCCAAACCCAAACCCGACCCAGTATTATGTGGGTCGACCCGACCCGACCCATTTGACCCATTTAACTAAATGGGTCGACCGGGTCTGGTCGACCCGTTAGCGGTAAATGTTTTGTAGGAACCTTGTTCTTGCATTCTATAAGTAGATGACAGTGGCATAATGTTGGTTCAATAAGTTAAAAATCATAAAATCATGTATATCAAATGCAATGCTTCTTATTCTCTGAAATAAAGGTGAAAGTATTAGTGGGATTGAGACAAACTCAGGGATTGTTTATGCAATATAATTTTGTTTATTTATGAGAATGTAGTTAAAATTAAGGGGCTTTAGGTTTTTCATAGAAGATTGTGCAATGTGTATGGTGTATTGGATTTTGATGAAGAAAGGATGGAGAGCTAAATTATGAAGTCCCTGAGCGGAAATGATAAATTATTCCCAAAAAAAATCTCTGGATCAAAAATATAAAAAGGTAAATGGGTCTTAGTGGGTCTTAGCGGGTTTGGTGGGTTTGGGTCGACCCGACCCATTTATTAATCGGGTCTGGTGGGTCGACCCGATTACGACCCAAACCCGTATAGCTCAAACACATACCCACTTACTCTGGGTCGGGTCGGGTCTGGCAGGTCGGGTCTGAATTGCCCCCCCTACGTGCAACGTCCTCGCTGCAGGAACAGACATTTGTCATTGGAAAGTAAAAGTCAGTCATCTTTCGATATTCGAGTTCAAGTAGAAATACTCACATTTTTAGTCAAATGTGGTTCTGTGAACATTCCATTGGAATCTTATACTGGAAGGCAAAAAAGACGGCAGCCAGTAAAGTAAAAAAAAAAAAAACTTCAAGATCTATCTATAGACAAATTCGATGTGTGGTATTTAATTATTTGTAACTCAAAAGAAATTTTATGGTGTTTATCTATAATTTAGTCAAACTTGCTATCCTTAAGTAAAGCTGTCTACTATATATAGGGGACGTTTGTTTCACGTAAAAGTCCGTAAATCGTAAATGTCTTACAATCCAGTTATAACTACGGCGTTTGTTTGGACCGTAATTCGTAAAAAACTTACACAATCTAATTATCACTCACTTGCAACTCAATTACCACTCATTTACAGCCCAGTTACAGTTAATTTTGTGGTCATGCAAATTTGTATTATTTTTTATGTTAATATTATTTTTTTAATATTTAGCATTTTTAATATTTATTTGCAATATTAAAACTTTTTAAATTACCAAATAGTTAATTTTGTGATCAACTTTTTCACTTATGACTTACACATTACGACAACAAAACATCGTAAAATACAATAAACTTTTTCACTTACAACTTTATATTACCAACCAAACACCATAAAGCTTACATGCATGTAACTCATTTACAACTGTAAAATACTTTACCAATTACGACTTACGAATTACGCCCAGTTACGACAACCAAACAGGCCCATAATGCAAACACTTCTGAGGGGATTGTGATAACATGTAATACATGCTTATCTAGTGCCTAAGCACAAACAAAAAGGATGAAAAAGTTGCTTGACATTACAATTTTGCCATTATTCTCCTATTCATTTCCTTTTTACTTTTATAATCCCAAGCCCCAAAAACGAATTATAGATTTCTGCTGAAGAAATAGAAAGAAAAAAAATCAAACTAAATTTTTTTATTTTCTTAACTATTGTCACGCCCCGCTTCTCAAAATACACTGAAGCGGAGACGCGACACGAGTCGGCGACATATATACGCGAGGAAAATACCCCACGTATACACGCTAAGCTTAAATTAACCTGAACAAGGTATAAATCTAAACCATAATAATCAATGATCACTGCAATAATACATATAAAAGGTACACATGATCTGAAATAAAATAAGGAATGGAATAGAAGCCAAGTGTGATATACATGAATCAAAAATAATAGCAGGAATAAAGAAAGGAAAGAATACTAGAATCAAAAGAAAGAGCGTCCAGTTCCTCGCAAGGCGTACAGTCACATCGAACACCTGCACAATAGAAACAAGCGTCTTGGACGTGCAAATCCAGGGTCGTCAGAAAGCGACCTGGTGAGTGTGTGTGTGTAAAGAGAACTGCTCGTGCATGTAAACAGTGTGCACAAAATAATAACAGATAACTGCAAACACTAAATAACATGATAAATGAACACTGAATAACAATAACATGAATAAGTGTACAGACAAAAGACAAGTAAAATAACTGTAAACAAACAACTAATGTCATGATAACAGGGAACAACTAATGTCTAGATGAGTAATCTAGCATGTCAATAGTCTGGCATACAATCCGGTCATAGTTATAGTCATATGTCATAAGGCAGAGTATCAATTTAGGGCATAACAAATGTATTTCATTCAAATTATTCAATAATAATCATTAGTGTTCTTTGTTATTTTTTGTCCCTTTCCCACCGGCGTCCCACAACACCGACAGTTCACACTGGAGCCCGCACTCCAGTAGAACTCATCCGAACTCTGATATGCGGGTATCATTATTCGAATAGGGAAGATACCAAATAACATATACTCATGACGTTATCATCATACAGGTACATGTGGATGTTAATATGTACTGAGAATGCTTATCACGCTAACACCAGGCGGCACATGCAGGAGATAGCCCTACAGATTCAAGAGGTGGCCCCCACAGATTCAAGAGGTGGCCCCCACCACATGTGTGGTATGGCACTTTGCTCCATGTGACACTTTGCTCTGAGGGAAATGAATTCTAGAGGTGGCCCCACAGATTCAAGAGGTGGCCCCCACCACGTGTATGGTGTGGCACTTTGCTCCGTGTGGCACTTAGTTCCATTCAGGATCCGCCGGACGCTAGCACGATTGTGGGATACATCCTCGTCATCCCGACACCAGGCGGCATGCTCCGCCGGACGCCGGTCTGACTGTGCTATTAATAGGGTAACAGTGCATGGACATGAGTACAGGGGATACAGGAGTTCAGGGTACAGAAGTACTAGATGTCAGGTAGCAGTAATATAGTCATGCCAAGGTCCCGTAAAAGGTGTCAGGTATACAGTTAGTTCGTTAGTATTATTTATAACAATTAATATTCATGTTATTTCGATTACTGGGACGATACGATGACGGTAACAATATCAGTAACGTAACAGTCAATCAGTAATCGTATACACGGTGAACAATATCAGTAACAGTAACAGTAACAGTAATAGTAACCGTGTATACGATGAACAATAGGACTGTACAGTATTACGGTCAATGATACTTTCCCAGTAACTTTCAGTAACATGAACAATATGTTTATCAGGTAGGTATTATGTATAATCAGTCACGTTACTTAAATGAACATGATATTTATTCAGAATTGACAATATAATCTTTTGGGGTTTATTCTTTATACATTAATATGTGATCATGAACAATAATTTACATGCATGAATAGTAATTAAACATGAAGACTGTTTAAACATAATAACGTATATAGGAACCAGTTAAAAGCACTCACATAAAATAATATCAAAATACTCAATAAGAAACGATGAACACTCACATGAAATGACGCGGTTTCAGAACCGAATCGTCGTCTGGTCTTTACTGCACGAACCAGTACTGATCTACGGCTCATTCCATGAATCGGTTTTCGAATCACCATTGTATCGGGTCCACAACGAGTACGAATCCAGATCGGGTCCGGGTCTCCTGCAACTGATCCGGATCTCACCAAATAGATCCGAAACGGGCAAGGGTTCGCCGGCGGCAATCGGCGAAGATGAAAGCGGCGGAGGAGGAGGTGCAAGGCCAAGGCCTGAGGAGTGAGTGGACTACTGTCGTTATGCAAAATGAGAAGATTTGTCCTGCCCAAACATCTATACAAAAAATGAAAATATTTTACAAGAGTTGGCTTTTAGTTAGGATAGCCTAGCCTTTTCCTAGGTATTTCCATCTATTTCAATAAAATATAAAATCTATGACATCTAAAATAAAAATGACATCTCCTTTTGAGACTTCACTCAATAAATTTAGTCAGGAAGATCAACTTAAGAACTATTCTCCTGGATATATAGGACAGCAAAGATTTAGTTGGCATTGCTAAGGAGGATGTACTAAAAAAACCAAAATAATGGAAGCAACACTTCAAAAAGAGAAGGCCTTGTGCATGGAAAGTCAAGATAAAACAACGCACCTCAAACTTAAAAGTTTTTATTATGAAGATGGACAAGGCCAGAGAGAAGCCTATCAACAATATTTGCAGTCTCCCCGTCTCCTTAGTTAGATTAACAATTTATACTACTGTATCATCATTAGACATCATAGAGTTAACTGTTATCTTTAGAAATTAGGAAAATATCAGCCAAAAGCCAAGGTTTCTCAAAAATAAATAAACAAGTATATAAATGAAGAGAAAAATAAAAGCCAGAAAGAAGAGAAGAGAAGACAGAATAAACAACAATAGAAGCCATAGTCCACTAATTTAGGGCCTGTTTGTTTCGCCGCAAAACGTCGCAAGTCGTAAGTCATAAAATGAGAATGAAAAAGTGAACTGTAGCAGAGAAAATATATTGTGTTTTACAGTGTTTGGTTGGTAAAGTGAAAGTGTAAATGGAAAAATATATTGTGTTTTACGGTGTTTGGTTGGTAAAGTAAAAGAGTAAATGAGAAAGTATATTGTGTTTTACGGTATTTGGTTGGTAACTTAAAAGTGTAAGTGGAAAAATTGCCACAAAATTAACTGTAGCGGTGATTTAAATATTATAAATACTATTAAATTAAATATACTATTGAAAATTAAATTGTATTAATAAATTTGAGATAAAATATTATAATTTTAATATTTTAATTATAACAATAATATTAATAAAATATTAATAAAATTAGTAAAATATTACTAAAATATTAACTAAATAAATAATTATAAAATTTTAAGAAAATCTAAAGAACATTAATAAAATTTTAAGGATACTAATAAAACATAAATATTAAAAAAATCTAAGAAAAATAATAAAATATAGTTATAATATTATAATATTATAAAATACTTAAGATTATTATAATATTAAATTTTATTATAATAATATTGTAATATTATAAAAATATAAAATTAACAGAGTAAAATATAATTATAAATTTAATAATAAAATATTATTATGATATTATTATATTATTACAATATTAACATAATAAAATATTAATATAATTTTAAAGTATATTATAATATTAATAAAGTAATTATTTATATTAAGAAATAAATAAATTAAATATATAATAATTTTATATTAAAGCATATTATTGTTATATTAATAAAATATTAAATCTAAATAAAATATTAAGAAAATTGGTGTAAATATTAATAAAATAACAAAGTATTAAATAATAATATTAAATTAAAATAATAAAATATTAAATATTAAAACAATATTTAAAAAATTAAAAAACTAAAAAATACAAATATAAAATAATTAGGTAAGAAATTAAACACTATTAAAAATATTAAATATATTAAATATTTAATAATATTAATTATATATTGATTATCAAGTAACTGCTTTGGGACTGCAAGTGTATTACAAGTGAAATTTACATCACCAAAAAATTAACTGTAGCAGTTGCAAGTGAGAAAATTTGAGTGTAAAAGTGAGATTTATATGACCACAAATTTAACTGTAGCAACTGCAAGTGAAAAATGAGAGTTGTATTCGCAAGATGTTTTGCAACGAAACAAACAACAGGAAATAGAAAAGAGGTTTTACGACTTGCGATTTTGCGGCCTTTGCGGGGAAACAAACAGGCCCTAATATTATTATGTAGCTCTACTGAGTTTAATAGACATACACAACTTATAACACAGTAATATCAAAAATGCAATTCTGCTTGTACCCTTGGCCTGGGCACTAGCAATGATGTCTACGTCCACCCTCTTGCATGTGCATGCATGCTGTAAATCACTAACCCATGCATGCTGTAAATCACTACCCACGCAAGTATTTGCAAAGGGAGAAAATAAAGTGGAAGAGAGGTAAGGACTCACCCAGGGGAAGTAGAGCAAGGGGGGAATGAACTCACGCCTGGGAGGTGGCAGCCATTGACTGCGGAGTCCAGCGGATCCCACGGACAACGCCGGTAGCTCAACAGAGGCCGCAGAAGAGGAGGGAGTGCTCCGACGGTGGTTCCAACGTACCCGCGCCGCCGGCAGAGGAGATGATGGAGCTCAGCGGAAGCCGCAGAGGATGATGGCGGTCCGTAGACCTCGCCGGAGAGGAGACCATGCTGCCCCATCGAGGTGTGCGACAATGAGAGGGAGGAGAGAGTGCAATGTTGCGGTGCCGGGGAGGAGGTGCTCCGGCCAAGGAGAAAGCTCGATCACGGCTCGGCAAAGCACTCAAGCAGGGTGCCTCCACGGCCGAGGAGGAGAGGGTGAGCGTGGGCTTCGCTGCCCCGGTTGGGGAGATGGATGGGGAGAGAGAGAGAGAGAGAGAGAGAGAGAGAGAGAGAGAGAGATGGATTCAGGTTTTTTTTTTTAGATTAGGATAGTGGGATTAGATGATGATAGGATTTTTTTTTTTTTTTTTTTGAATTCGTTAGGAGCGGATTTTAATAGATAGGATCTGATTTGGATTAGTTGGGGGATGGGCTTGAATCTAAGCAAATCGAAGAAGTTTGTTTTCTTCAAGTTGGAGGAATTAAAGGGTAAACAAATAAGGTTTAAATAAAATGGCTATCCTTTTGTAACAAAAACCCATAGGGGCCATGGTGGCTTGTCCATCCAAATCATATGTGGGGAGATCTAGGTTCGAACCCTGTGTTACACTCTCACATGTGGACTTTCTAATTTTATTTTATTTTAATTGCATTTTTTTTTTCAATATTTAATCATCGATTAAACTCTTATTAATGCAGAAAAATACTCAAAAATTCACAAAATAGAAAAAGTAATTTCAAATATTTTTGTGAAGACAGATTCATGAAATTCATTCCCGATTGTAAATTAAAAATTCCGGAGTCAGCCTGTGACACCGATTGAACCCGAATTGAGATTCTCCAATAATTCCCAAAAATTTTCAGAAAATTCCAAAAAATTCAGAATATTGGAAAATAAGATCTTGAGCTGAAAAATTCTCAATCCGGTTACCAGGATGATTACATCACGTAACGAATAGCTGTATCGAAACCCGTATATAGGGAACCGAGGGTTACAACTATCAAATATATTTATGGTGCATCTCTCCTAATTCTTTTTGCATATTATCCACTTAAAAATGACATGATCAAAATTGAAATTATTTCAATTGTAAGTCTTTTATTCCTAAACTACTAAAAAAGAATCTTATTTAAAGGAAATTACATGACAAAGTTATCATCATTCCTCATCATCATTATCATCGACTTGGAGAAGTTCTCCATATCTGACCCCTTTTGACAGAAAAGGCTCATTTTATGATGATGATACAGCGAAAAGAGCTGAGGTCTCTTGCACTAATATTTGAACTTGACAAGAAAACCAAAACAGGCATTGATTAAGGACTTAGCAAGTGATATAAAACCATAAGTTGTAGTAGTATATTCTAAACTCTAATTTCAGAAAAGCTCAGCTATGTTGACCAAGAGAAAATAAATCAACAAGACATTAAAAGTAATAAAACAAGATATTTCTACAGTGTCAAAGCTCAAAATATTGATACAATGTAAAAATATTACAGGGGAAATAGCCGCAATATGTTGTATGTCATTAAAATTGAACTCAGCAAGATCAGATAGAAAATAAACCAAAAGATGAGGCAGGAACAGTGGCAACAGAGATAAAGTTACCCCAATTCCAGTGTGTAACTGTTTCATGTGTTATTACTTATTATAACTCCGACCTTTTATTGCTTGTCTCAAACTTTGGGAATTGCAGTTACTTATTAGAATGCACCTTCAGGGCACAAAGAATTTGAACCTGTGTTCATGTAGAAAGAAAAGAACTAATTAAGATTTGGGAAACCATACCTAAAGGCTAAACCCAAGCATTCTGTAAAACAGATCAAGCAAAATATTGAAGTTCTGAAAAAACAAACGGTAGGAAGAAGCTAGCCTCCTTCTAGTACTGCTGATTATATCTGCTTTCTTGTTGTCAAGGCTGGGGTGAGTTAAAGTGACTCTATAGATCCTTCCATCAAAGAAAACAGTTTTGTGCAGTCCAGAATGGTATGGCCTATATCTGGGGGCCTTGCCATGAGAAACTGAAGCTTCTTTGATGCTGAAAAATGAGCCTTGGCTGAAACAAACCAAAGGTCTGGGTTTTCTTCCCAGTGCTTGAATAGTGTGAAAAAAGTCAGCATCTATTAATGCTGGTGGAGCAGAAACAGTGGAATGCAAAGCTGCATTGAGCCTGTAGGTCCCTGGGGCCTCACACTTCATCAAGCTTACTAACGTTGAAAAGAAGCTTGACGGGAACTTCCGTATTTCTTCAAATTCAAGAAAAATGCAAGCAGAGAAAGAAGATAGACTCGACAATAGATTTGCTATTGAGCAGCATATCTGTCAGTTTCGTTACTGCACTACATTCACAGACCGGTTTCAGCGAAAGCAGCAAACCATTTAATTCCCTCTCTGATCTTATTTGAGTGTAGTTGACTTTTATACCTGGAAGAGACAATTAACCAGATAAATTATGCAGATAAGTTAAAATGATTTCTGCTAAACCAGTTCCTCTTCCACTTGCCTCTATAGGTAGGCCACTGGCCAAATGATCAACAACAACAAAGCCTTCATCTCAATCTTTCTCTTCCATTCAGCTCTGTTAAAGGTCATATACTCTCTGTTAAGTGAAGCATTATCATCTACTCCTTAATTGCTTCCATTCAAGTTTGTTTAGGCCTCTGTAATCCTCATTGCTCTGTTAACTATGATCTTAACACAATTCCTAATTGACACACTTGTTGGTCTCTGTTGCACATGCTCAAAACATTTGCATAGATTCTCCCCCATTTATTCTCAAGATTTAGACAACACCTCCCGAGGCTTGAGTCCTCCTATATTGGAGCCCAGAACCAGCAATATAAAAACTTTTCTCAAACTGTTCAATGAGTCTTACAAGACTGCATGTCTTGGCATCAAGAGCTGCTTCTCTTAGGAATCATTTTATATGGAGTATTAACCATTCTCTTTACATGACAATTAGAAAGGTATTATATACAAAGGTACATCTATTATACTTTGGTTCCTTAAAATTATTGAAATAATTTCTTTGCATTAACGAAATCAACCATATCCACAAAACCTTCAAGTAGCACACGGGTACTCTCAGACGCCGATGTAGATCTTCTTACTTGAAAAGAGAGAACTTTATTCATCCCCATCTCACTGGCCTTCAATACTTCCTTCAACTTGAGGTGCCAGTAAGTCATAGAATATGGCTTGCATCCATTCGCCTCCATTTCTTTGTATAGCTCAAATGCTTAATCCAGAAGTCCATGCCTACACTGACACTAATATCTGCATTGAAATTGCTCTGGTAACTTAATTTCTCTCCTTGTTTTCATCTCTGCCCAAATTTCCTCAGCCTATAAAGTATATCTGGAACTTGTCCTTCCAAATGCTTCAATTGTTAACACCAGCTTTTGGATCTAACATGAGGAAGGTTCTTGTTAAGTTGGGTCATTAGTATTGGGTTGTACCCCATATACCATCCTTGTCTTCTATATTTATATCCCCCTTGTCCCTATGAAAAAACTAATCTTTTACTTTCAGGGTTTCTATATCTCTACATGGTATCAGAGCTAGGTTCTACTGTTTGTGTCATTGCCTACTCCTTCTTCTACTGTTTCTTCACTAGTACCGCCAGTAGAAACTCTGAATCTACCTGCATCAAAGCCAGTTCAGGATTTCAGATACGTTTAAACTCATCGCCCAAAAGTTCCTCCCTCCGAACCAGTTCCAGCTAACTCTTCTCCAGTAAACGGTCTACCTCCTCCACCATCAACAGTTTGCTCTATCTTTATCTTCTGAGTCTATACCTAAGTCTTATACAGAGGCTTTATTGGTACTTGCCTGAAAGCAGGTTATGGATGAGGAGATGGAAGCTATTACTTCTAGAGGAACTTGAGAGTTGATTTCGGCGCCAACCAATGCTGTTGTTATTGGTTATCATTGGGTTTTTACTTTAAAATACCGTCAGGATGGATCTGTGGATAGATATAAGGCCAGATTAGTGGCCAAAATACTCAGACATATGGCATCGACTATTTTGAGATATTCTCAGCAGGATGAATTCTATCAAGATTTTATTCTTCATTGCTGTTAAGTTGTCATAGTCATTGTTCCAACTAGATGTTAAGAACGCTTTCTTATATGGAGATCTTCAGGAGGAAGTTTATATGGAGTAACTTCTAGGCTATATTGCTCAGGGGGAGATAAAAGTCTTTCGTCTCAAGAAGGCCATATATGGACTCAAGAAGAGTCCAAGGACGTGGTTTGAGAAGTTCAGCCTTACCATTTCTGGTATTGGCTTTCACCGGTGTCATTCAGATCACTCTGTCTTCGTTCGACGCACAAAGTTTGACATCATAGTTTTGACTGTTTATATTGATGACATTGTGCTGACTGGTAGTGATTCAGCTGAGCTATTGGGGACCAAAAAGTATATTAAGCGCCATTTTATGACCAAGGACATGGGACGTCCAAAATACTTTTTGAGAATTGAAGTTGCATATAAAAAAACATAGTGTACTTCTTTCCCAGCGAAAGTATGCTCTGAATCTTTTTGAGAAAGTAGGACTTTTGGGATGCAAGCCTGCTAACACTCTAACGGAAGCCAATGTGGATTTATGATTTGATGACAGTCATATACTTGATGATCTAAGAAGATATAGGAGATTGATTGGGAAGTTGATATATCTCACGGTTACTAGGCCAGATAGATATAACTTTTACTGTATGGGTACTGAGTAGGTTCATATATCAGCCCAGAGAGACTCATTGGTGGCTCTGATAAGGGTTCTTGCTTCAATCAAGAGTTGTCCTGGGAAAAGAGTTGGTACCGAATCCACAGTATGATGTTGGCTAAAACTTTACTCTTGTTTTATGATTTATGATTTGTTTATATCATATTGATTTCTTTTGACTTTCCTGAAACCCAAGTTTTTTTTTTTTTTGGGGGGGGGGGGGGGGGGATTATTGGACATGTATTTGATTTTGGAGGAAAAACTTTAGTTTTTTTTTTCTATTTGTCTTTGGTTTTTAATCCCACATTGGATAGACAAAGAAAAGTGAGTGATTTATATACATAATCTTCCATTGTCTATTGTTATGAGTGTTAGGTAATGGGCCAGACTCCCCACACGCGCGCTCACGCACCGAACCGAGCTGGGTTCGGGTGGTGTGACACACGCCCACAACCTGCGGACACGAATGCAGCTTCGTTCAAGGGGTTCTTAAACCTGCAACATTTTAAAAATTATTTTTTGTCTTTCGGAGCTAACTCCGAGCTTTTAGAAGAAGTAACCCGAGTACCTGAACTTGGAATATTCCCGAGCGCTTGACCTTATAATCATCCCCGAGTACTTGGACTCAGAGTGAACATGGAGTGGACCCTGAGTACTTGGACCTCAGAGTCTTTTCCGAGCACCTGGAGACGCAATGTGTTTCCCGAGCACTTGGACTCGGAATATTCCTGAGCTCCGTCTCACTCTCCCGAAGTCCTCTATTTTAATTTGTAACGTTTCTTGACCTGGTAAAAGCGGATCTGCGAATGTGCAGAGTTGTTACATATTAATTGCAACTAACCTGAACGCGCACTTAATTATTGCGGGGGTTATTAGTAACAGGTGGAGCTTTGTGCCTATAAATAGATTCTTTTTTCGTTCATTCATAGACGATAATAGAAATCTGAGATCTACAGCTACAACCACTGTCATATTTCTTCAAATTTTACTTTAGTTTCTGGGCAACAATTCTTTTTCTGAATAAGAGGCTCTGTCTACTGTCCTAAGCCTAGTACTGGTGATTCTGAGGGATTCTTTTGCCGCTACTAGACAAAACCGAATAAACGTCTGGGATAGGGGACAGACTTTTAATATTCTGTTTTAATTTTTGTAGCAGCATGCTAGGAAGTTAATTTAACTTTTTTTATTAAGATATTTTATCTGCATGTTTTAAGAAGTAGCATAGTTTCAACTAACAAATTTTACTATAACAATTAGTTAGTATACTCATATAATTAATAAGTACACCTAACCCTTATAATCTTAATTCTTCTACAACCTCAAAACTCTCTCTATTACAAAAACCTTCAACCTAAGGAAAGTTGCCTAGAGCCGCTGACCAGCTTGGAGATTTAGTTGGAGGGGATCATGAACCCATTTTGATAAATAGTAAATCCTAGATCTTGACATGATTAGCATCATCATTTCTGGTCACAAGGTGTCCATGAGGAAACGATTCACTATTTTCATAGAAAGATCGTATACTCTTGATATTTGCTTCATCTTTAAAAAATACAACATGATCAACTCCTTTCCACTTGCCTTGACTCTGTGACCTCCCTCTAGTTCCTTTTCCTCCTGCACAACCCTTCTGCCCATTGTCACATTCATCCACATCCTTTTCCCTATTGTCTCCAGCATCTTTAGAGCCTATTTCTAAGTCATCTTTGGTTGATGTTGCCAATGGTGACTCACTACTAAATTGACATCAGAAGCTCCCTCAGTGATAATAGTCTGTTGACCAAGAGGAGCATCTTCAAATAGTGTTTCTGACTGCTGTTCATCCCTGACGTTCTTCGTCATGTTTGCTGGAATTTTTTGTATACTTTTACTTGATTAGTTTTTGTTTTCCGCTGAGAAAGTAGAAATAAATTAATTAATAATGAAACATAGCCTCTGAGATGGAGAGGGAGGAACTGGGGTTTGAGATGAAAGAAAAGAGAGGAGAAATTAATTTCAAATTGGAGAGTATATCTAGGGTTTTACACTTAAATTGAGTATGTATAACATAAGAGTTTTAAAGTAATTTGAGAGGAGTTTATTTACTAATTTACTGAATCTACTATCTAATAGGTCGACTTATTATTTTTTTTAAGTTAAAATAATCTCACTCTTTTCTTAAGTATGAATCTCCTATTTTAAAAACCGACTAAGGAGGTTTTTTTCATAACTCATATAGAAATTTTGTTCATCTGTCTTCACAGTTCATTTTTCTTCGGCCCCTCTTTTTTTTTTTTTTTTTTGACTCAATTTTCCATGCGACATACTAGTTGTAATTCACTTGACATATTTGTTCACAACTCATATGATAGGCTGGGGGTGGCCGCGGGGTCTGTTTGGTTGTCGTAACTGGCCGTAATTCGTAGTCGTAATTGGTAAAGTCTTTTACAATTGTAAATGAGTTACGTGTATGTAAGTTTTACGGTGTTTGGTTGGTAATATAAAATTGTAAAGTGGGAAAGTGTATTGTATTTTACGGTATTTGGTTGTCGTAATGTATAAGTCGTAAGTGAAAAAGTTGACCACAAAATTAACTATTTGGTGATTTTAAAAGTTTTAATACTGCAAATAAATATTAAAAAAGTTAAATATTAAAATTTTTTAATATTAATATAAAAAAATAATACAAATTTGTATGACCACAAAATTAACTGTAACTGGGCTGTAAGTGAGTGGTAATTGGGTTGCAAGTGAGTGTTAGTTGAGCTACGTAAGTCTTTTGTGAATTACAGTCCAAACAAACGCCGTAGTTGTAATTGGGTTGTAAGTCATTTACGAATTACGGAGTTCTTGGCTGTAAGTGAGTGGTAACTGGGTTGCAAGTGAGTGTTAGTTGAGCTACGTAAGTCTTTTGTGAATTACAGTCCAAACAAACGCCGTAGTTGTAATTGGGTTGTAAGTCATTTACGAATTACGGAGTTTTACGCCTCTTACGGCGAAACAAACGGCCCCCAGTCTACGATATTTTCATTGGAGTAAGAAACAAGACACGATTCTCCGTGAGACTTTGACTTCTTCCCCTTGCCGCGCTTGAGAAAAATGAGAGAGAGAGAGAGAGAGAGAGAGAGAGTTGTCATAATGTCCTAATTTCTTTTGTATTCCTCTTCTCCTCAATCTTCTGCCCCAAATGAAATGAAATGGGACAGTTCTGCTCTCTTCTTCTTGCTCTTGTTCTTCTCTGTTTTGCGTCCAATGATTTTGTTCGGTCCACCATGTTCACAGTGGTGAACAAGTGCAACTACACGGTATGGCCTGGGGTGAGGACAGATAAAGAGACCTTCAACTCTACGGGCTTCACCCTCGCTGCCGGCGAGAACCGGACCCTGAGGGCGCCCGTGGGCTGGAAAGGCCGGTTCTGGGGCCGGACCGGCTGCAAGTTCGACGACAAAGGCCGTGGGAACTGCAGCACGGGCGATTGCGGGTCCGATCAGATCGAGTGCAATGGTGCCAGCAGCACGCCGCCGGCCACACTTGTGGAGTTCAAGCTCAATTGGTCCAACGGGGAGGACTTCTATGACGTCAGTCTTGTTGATGGGTATGCAAAAAAAATTATCTATTTATTTATTTTGTTTTGTTTGGTGTTATTTTCTTATCTTTGCTCATTGATTCATGGAAAGTTTGCTGCTTTACGTGTTTGTATGTGGTGGAATTGGGCATTTTCAACTTGGTCAAAATTTTCCGATCAATTAATCCACTCATTGTTTCCTCATCACCTCACACTTGTTTCCGATCAATGAATTATCTTCTAAATAGAATTCCCTCTATCCTACGAGTAATTGCTTCCAAATTGCGAGACTTATGTTGGCATGTGAGACAATAGTGTTCCTCCAACTTTGGTAATGTGAAACATTGAAAGCTGGGTCTTCTTGCAACCATTAAAAACACCGTGATTGCTCAGGAATTCTGAGTTCTCTCATCTTCGGAAGGTTAAACTTAGGCTAATGGTCTCAAGGAATTTGAGGAAGTTCACTGCCTTGAAGAAATTCTTTGGATGCAAAGATCTCTGGTTGTGGCTTGGCTCCAAGATGGAAACACAGTATTCCTCCACCGAATTGCTAACACTGGTTGTCATATTAATTATATCCTCAAATTAATCATGACGTCTTCCTCTCTCCCCACTTATGAAGCATGGACTATTTAAAGCGAGTTTCTTGTTATGTCAGACATTGTCACTTGTATGAGACTTGCCTGGCACGTATCATACACTCTGAAATCAGTTGGACTTTGAAAAATTACAAACTTGTGTGTCAGAACCATGTTGGCTAAAGATAAATCTAAAATTCATGCGTTGGACACCTAGGACTTCGTGTCACCTAAACAAGACATAAAAAAGGTCTCTTTAACCATGTCTGAGGTTTCACCTGTTTCGTCTCGGTTTCAATAAGATCAGTCCGAAAGTGACATGTAGTTTTGGTTCGTTAAGTTTCAGCTGAACGCATTTGATATCCATCATTTCCTTAAGTTTCTTCTATTAGACATACTTAAACCTACAAAAAATTTAAAAATAAAAAAGAGAAAGGGTAACTTGTAATATTTCTAACTAATAATTTCATCTCCCTTCATTTTCTCAAAAAATTTCATCTCCGTTCAACTTCTTCAACAATCCTAAATTAGTATAGCCTAATTTGTCATAATTAGATGTTTTTGAGTTAATATTGGTTATAATCTTAATTTAACTTTAAATTGATCGGCTTTCATGTTATTTTTATCTGGTTAAGTAAAGTTTATTTTTCTTGATTTAGCATCCACTTTGCCTACATGGTATGTGCTTTTTGTGCATTGTATATCCAATGAAATCAAATATGCCTACTGTTTATATACACTAAATGTGAAATTCAAATTTGAAAAAAAACTTGTCAAAACTATCGAAAGTGGTCAGTACCTTCAATAAAAGAAGGCTCTGAAATCAAAATTGAGTTCTCAAACCTTGTCTTTGGCATAAACACATTCTACGTTAGCAAAAGTTCAATAACTCATTAACTAGATGAAGGCATTGACTAGAGGTTTTTTTTTTTTCCAATTTCTTTTTTTATTTGGGTTTGATACTTGATTAGTAGAAGCTATAGATGTAAACCATGGAAATAATTTTATTTTTCATTTTAGTTTAATAGACCAGATCCTAGTTAGTATGGAGTACATGTATTGTATATAGATACAACACGCCCACGTGGTTATATAGTTGTGTCCTCATATCCTGTTTTTTAAGAATTTGCCATGTCCTATGTTCATTTCGTGTCATATCTGTGCACATATGTCGTGTTTATGTTTCATAGATTCCTATAATGTCATTGTTAATGCTTACCTCTTATTATGGTTCCCTCTTCGGTCTTATTCTCCACTCCTCCAAGTTGGGCTTTGCTTTATCCACCTCAACTTCGGGTTTTAGAGGACCTAATACTCAAATCAAGATCAAAGAGGCTATCTCCACTCTTGGTGTGGAGAAGGCACCCACTAGCCGACTCCAACGGGTTCCATCCTTTTCTACCAACGATTATGGGAATTTCTTACAATGTTCATCATCTTTCTTGTTGATGACTTCTAGCATAGAAGGAGAGGCACCCACTAGCTGAATCCAACGGATTCCATCCTTTTCTACTAACGATTATGGAATTTCTTACAATGTTCATCATCTTTCTTGTTGATGATTTTCTAGCATAGTAGGACTGGTCTCAGAAGTGTCAACTCCGCTCTCATCTCTCTTATCCCTTAAAAGAAAAGGTCTCTCTTTCTCAAGAATTTCGACTCATTAGTCTTCTCAATGATGCCTTTAAAATAATAACCAAGGTCCTTTCTCATTGTCTCCCACATAAACTCCACCTCTTGGTTGATGATGGTCATTTGGCCTTTGTTAAAAACTGATACGTTCTTGATAGTATGGTATGCACATAAGAAATTTTAGTAATGACACTCTCCTCTCTCAATGCTCTCTTTGTCAAATAAGATTTTGAAAAAGTGTTCGACATGGTTAATGACCATTCCTTTGAAGTCCTCAAAGCTCTGGATTTTATTTTGGAGGGATCTTACTGATCGAGGTCTATCTCTTCATTCTGCCTGTTCTTCATAAATGGTTCCTTCGGGCCACATATTGATTGCAAGAGGGGTCTTCGACTAGATGATCTCTCTCCTTCTCTTTTATCCTTATTTCTTATTCTTTCTAGAGCCGCTTCCAACGGTGTTCTGAATAGGATGGATAATCTTCCTTAGCACTATGATTTTAGTAGTTTTACATTATGATGACGACACCTTCATCCTTCTCCCGGAAGTTAGGCACTCTATCATCTTTGTTAAAATTCTCTATGCATTTATTTTTTTTCCCCTAGCCTTAAAGTTAACTTTCACAAGTCACCCATCCTCGCTCTTGTTAATGACCCTTACTTCGACACTTCTGCAACTGTAACTCTCAATTGCTAACTTGGAGATTTTCCATTTTTGTGCCTTAGCCTTCTAAAAACCACCGCCTTGACTAAAGCCGAGTTGCAAATCCTCATTTATGAGATTGATAGAAGGCTTTCCTATTAGAAAGGCACTGCATTGTTCTGAGGGTAGTAGACTTGTGCTTATCCATTCAATACTCTACACTGCTCATTTACTTCATGTCTTTCTGCGACCTCTCCAAATGTGTTTTGCAAGCTATTGATAGAATGTGTCACGCCTTTTCCTTGAAAAGGCACGAGAGATACCCATAATGGCCTTTGCCTTGTCAATTGGAAGGTGGCTTGCAAAAGAAAGAATCGAGGAGTCCACAGTGTCATTGACCTCCATCATTTTAATGTGTTATTGCTTACTAGTGAATGTGGAAGGTTATTTACTCACCCAGAGTTGGCCTGGGGCCGACTCATTCTTTGTCTCAGTTTGTTCCAATCCCACCATGCGGTTATGTTTCTTCCTTTTGGTGGGTCAGAGCAAGGCAAGTAGAACTCTCTTTTAAGGGAAACCGCATCGTGTTGGGCTATGGTGACTCCGCTTCTTTTAGCATTATCACTGGATTGCTGAGGATTTCCTTGCTAGTCTCTTCCCTCGCCTCTTCGAATTAGCGTGGGACCCAGATGACAATGCCATTTCACAAGTTACATCTGCCATGTATTCCCAACCTGAACTGCTTCTTGCTCACCTCTGCTCTCACACTAGATTGATCAACCTGACACGTTCATAGAAGTTTATCTTCACCTACACAATCACTATACTGCTATCTCACATGAGATGGATCTCCAAACCCTGCTTTGTGACTCCTAATGGTCCGCACATTCTGCACTCAGGATTTACATCATTGTCTGGCCTATATTCTTGAACAAGCTTCTGAATGTGAATAACCACGCCAAAATAAATAAATAAATAAAATTTTCTTCATTGTTTCTTTCACGAGGGAAATTTAGGGAGTTGTAGAGCGCATTTTTGTGATTTCAATCAGTACATTTTCTCACAGGTTCAATCTGCCAGTGCTAGTTCAGCCTAAAGGTGGGGCCGGTTCATGTGATGCCACAGGATGCACGGCTGACCTTGACAGCAGTTGCCCAATAGAGTTGAAGCCGGCAAATGGGGAAGGGTGCCTCAACGCCTGCGTCGTATTTCAGACGTCGGAGTATTGCTGCACTGGGGAGTTCTCAAACCGGAGCACTTGCAAGCCAACTGTGTATTCAAAGATGTTCAAATCGGCATGTCCAAAAGCGTACAGCTATCCTTATGATGATGATACATCTACCTTTACTTGCAATGGTGCAGATTATACTGTCGCATTCTGTCCTGATTCAATACCAAGGTGAGATAAATGGTTGACCAAGGTGAGATAAATGGTTGCTAACACTTTGTCTGTGTGTAAATATTTTTAAACAATATTTCTCAAAGATGAAGAACTGTTTGATTATTAACATTCTTAAATAGAATTTTATGAAACTTGATTTCACGACTTCAATCTGAAAAAACAAAGGGTAAGCTGAAAATTTCAGTTTTTCCACTGAAAGAAAAAAGCCGATTTAAAAAATAATAGTTTTTGCATGGAATTTTAGATATTAACTAACATATTTTTTTTGCTTGTGCTTTGTTCTTTTGCACTTTAAGATTTCCGGGCCTTGAGATGACAAAATTGACTCTCTAAGCTCTCTTAATCAGTTTAGCAAACATACATGCAAAAATTATTTATTTCTATTTATTTTCTTGAGCAGCAAAAATGTGAACACTCTATCACCTGGACCATCACCTGGACCAGATTCACCACCGATAGAATCACCACCGATAGAATCACCACTGATAGATTCATCATCAGGACATTCAAACAAAAACAAGAAAAAGGTGCTAGCTATTGTGTTGAGCTTGGCTTCTGGGATGCTCCTGGTTGCCTGTTTGGGATGTTTCTTATGGATCAGAAGAAAGAAAAAGAAAAGTAAGACTTGAAAAACTTTTTTATTGCACATTGATGTTCAAATCTTAATGTTGCTCTTATTAAATGATAACTATTTTGTCTTATTATGTGCTAGATGCCACGATTTTCCTCAGAGACAAGGCAAGTGAAAAAGCGAGGGAAGATGGACTAGAGCTTCCTTCCTTTGATTTTCCCACTATTGCAGCTGCCACAGACAACTTTTCTGATGCGAACAAGCTTGGAGCTGGTGGCTTTGGCCCTGTGTACAAGGTGAAATTTTCTTTCATCTCTCTCTCTCTCTCTCTCTCTCTCTCTCTCTCTCACTTCTCTTACAGAATCAACCCATTGTGTGCTTTAGAAGCCAATAATCATTAAGACTGGTTCAAACCTATACGTGCATCCTCCATGATGACAAGCTTATATAACTAAAACTCTTCGCATAAGTGTCCTCCACCATGAATAAAATCTAATCTTTCATGTAGATCAGTTGCTGTCATACAATATAATATGAAATGGTAAAAATAATTATTTTAGATTTCTTTTTTCTTAGATGAACAAAAATAAGTTGGAGAGTAATATGATTTTTTTTTTGTGCTTTGGTAAAATACAGAGAACCCTTTTTATCTACTGCAATGTTTAATTCGTATGGTTTTTGAAATACAACAAAACAAGTATTCTCTAATCATCTAATCATTATTATAGTACTCCATCTATATCTCAAGTCACAAGAGAGAGGTTATTACTCAAAAGTGTTCGCCCTCATTTTACCCGTAATATGAGAACATGAATCTTTTGAAAAATCTTGAACTTTCCTTATTATCCCTTCCAATCAGACTCTTATTTTGATAAATATAACTTTCCTCCATCTTCCGGCTTACAGCGTAAAATCTATTCTTTTTTGTTTTTAGGAAAGAACCGGGCCTGAAACTCAAAAGACCCACTCCAATATCTAGATTGTTTAAAAAGTACATAAAACTTTACCAAGAAAGCTGGGAGAGGAGGACATGCAAGAGGGTGAGAGAAGAGAACAACCTCATCATAAAATCTATTCTTTTGCAGCCCCTCTTTTCCTCCAACTTTTTCCCACTTTCTCCAAGTCCCTCTTTTCTCAGATCCTTCAACTTCCTTCCAAATGGTCCAAGACAAGTTGGCTAAGTTTAATCATATAAATGATAAGTTTCCTTCTTGAACATCAAATCTCCAATTGCAGTGCTTTAAATCTTTGACAAAAATTAAAATGAGAATTTAATTGTGATTAAAAGAGAGAGTGAGGAGCTGGATATGGGTTTAGGTAAAAGGAAATATGGGTTAGAATTCAGGTTGGATTAGAAGGCTATCAGAGTATGGTCTTTTCTCATATTTAATCATGTTCAGGAAGAGAGGAAAGTGATATATTATTTTTTTTAGAAAGACAATTTTTTTTTTTATACTTTGTAATATCCACCAGCATCATCACGTGTGTGGCTTGTGAGGTCTCTAGTAAAGTTGAAGACAATTACATGTTAAATTGTGAGTAGATAAAAGTTAAGTGAAAAATAGCAATACATGAAGGAAGTTTCTTAATTTTTTTTTTTTTTTTTGAATGAACAAGGTGGGTAAGTCGCATCCTCTTGTCTATGGAGTAGAAAATTCCTTTATATATGATGGTAAAGCCTTGAAATCAAGATCTGGAGTGTACTAATTTTATTATTAAAAAACTTTAGAACTTGTGTTAAATATATTTAGCAAAATTAGTTCAACGGATGCTTCCTCACATTTGCTAATTATATATTTAAGCCTTGAACTTGAAACATTAAGGCAGTAATAAAATTTGTAAATCTTTTATCTAATTATTGATGTCACAATTTTCAGGGAAAGCTCGGAGAGGATCAAGAGATAGCGGTGAAGAGACTTGCGAAGACATCACAACAAGGTGTTATTGAGTTTAAAAATGAGGTTATGCTTATCGCCAAACTCCAACACAGAAACCTTGTTCGACTTCTTGGTTGTTGCATCCAAGGGGAGGAGCGGATGTTGATCTATGAGTACATGGTTAACAAAAGTTTGGATTCTTTTTTATTCGGTACGTTGCTGCCTGTTCTAATGTTCTAAATTTTAAATATTCTTTTTTAGGAGTAACGAAAAAATACCCTCTTTTCCCATGTGAATTCTATCATAATACGTTAAATAGGTGCCTGGTGTATGATCCATTCAAATGGGACAAAAATTGAAGGGTCCAACGCAAAAAAAAAAGAGAAATCCCTAATTAGGATTTTCTTCTAGTTAAAAGGGTTAGCAATGCTCTGTGTGCTCCCTTTTCCTCGGAATTTGGGAGTAGAGGATTGCATTTAATTACATTCCCTCCTTTCCATAAATAATACCGATATAGTGAGAAATATGAAACAAGCAAACACGCCAATATTTAAGTGGTTTTGCTCTATGGCTGCACTCAGGGGATCACATTATAAGACTCCACTATGAAAAGAATACAATATCCTCACAATCTTTGTTCTCATCTCTCTTTATGTAGTTTCTTTCCAACATTCTTCCCAAAAAAGAGGCAACCTTCAGCCCTATCCACTTTGTTGACAAATTCTCTCATAATTTCTCATCATACATTTATAGAGAATTCACAAAAGATTTCTAAATTAGTTTGGAGTACTCGTTTAGTTCCCATTCTAATAAGACTCCCTATCATCTCTCTTCTCAAAAAGGACTTCTCAAATAAATCATTAAAAGTTGTCAAATAAAATTAGACTAAATTACTCACTTTGACTAGAATTTTAAATCACACCTCTCTTTGGTGGCCCACCTCAGAACAAAATCTTTACTCTTGTAAGTCGACTTTACTTAAGTTCCTTTATGTTTTGTACCTCATTGTCACATGATTAAATTTTTTTGCCTGACTTGAGATTCAAACTCAATCATTATACCCATCTCAAGAGCCCATGATCATTCTTGCTGCTTCACCTTATCATTGTGGATTTCTTTACCCACTTTAAATCATGAGCCATTGTTTGAAATATCTTCCGGTACTTGATATATTCAACTGATACTGATATTTTCTATACAAGTGAGAAAATACTGATATTGACAATACAATAAAGATGAAACAGTTGACAATGTCTGATATTTCTGATTCCGATATCAAAAACCTATGGCCGATCCCAGTATCAGGATTTCAATCCTCGTCACTAACCATCTAGAAACCTCCTACAACTTTAAAAGGCCACTAGGAATCCGTCTCATCCAATTTCTCATAAACTACCATAATACTCAACCCCCATCTTATAATTACCTCAAGAAAACAAGATCACTATGCAATCATTAGGGGTAGTAGTGGGCCGGCCCGGCCCAAGACACTATGGGGCCAGCACGAAAAATTTTGATACATGGATAACGAAAAGAGGACTTTGGGCCATATCTTGGGTCGTTAAATTTGTGACCCAATTAATTTTGCGTTGTGTTTGGGCTTGCCTTGGCCGAACACGGCATGACATGGCCCATGGCACGACCTAGTCAGGGCACAAATGGAGCTTCATTAGATCAATATGATATGCTGGTACGATTACATGTACTGATCTCAACCTTTCATCTAAATTAAATTAAATTGATTTTAGCCCCTCATCTAATTAAATTAGATCTCATATTCTCATCTCATCGAATTTAACCAGATGACTTGACAAAGTAGCTGTAGAAGTTACGGACTTTTTACTGATTTCTTTAGGTAGTTAGATTTTATTCCTATTTGTCTTCATGTATGAATTTATACGACAAAGTGACTGTTTTAAGGCATAAAGTGCGTGAAGTCAACACATTTAGTTACAAAGTAGACACAAAATAATAGGCTCAAATCTGGCACGAATGGGCTAGTACTATGCAAGCACAAATAAAGACACAAATGCATCAGCTCAGTAACCCGTGAATTGGTATATGGTTATATTACATCTAAGCCCATACAATACTCTTCGTCATGCTTGGGCCTAGGTGCTTTTACATGAATTATGCCTAGGCTTGGTAAGGCATGACACGACACGACCCACTTCTAACCCTAGCAATCATCACACAAAATCCTTACTCAATTTAACTAATCAAAATTGGAGATTAATTAGCTAATTAAGATTTTCATAGCATTGTCCTCCTTTCTCTTATTTTCCTTTTTTAATCGACTTCTATCTTGCATGCAAAAACTCTGAACCAATTTTTTGCGCACAAACCAAAAACAACAGGTAAGAAAAGAGAATACATCAAGATTTACTTGGTGCTCCACACCTTTATCCAAGGAGGGCACACCTCAAATATTCCTTTCTAGTAAAGATACAATGTTAGTATGTTAGAAGACCTTTAAACAATCTCTCCTCCCATTTCTCTTTTATATAGTCTCATATCTTCTCCTGCAATAGGCAGGTAACCCTTAAAGGCCATCCACTTTATCGTCTAATTTTCTTATAATTTTCGTCTAATATTCCTAGACACTCACCAATATTTTCTAAAATCAGGTAGGAATACTCATTAGATTCCCTTCCTAAAAAGACTATATTTTTGCAGTGGGTAATTCTTAGAAAATCAATCCATGCATCAAAATAGGGAAGTTGATGTAATTAAATCACAAAAAAAATCAATTACGAACACAATGAATTATGTGGAAAACCCGAAGAGGGAAAAAATCACGAAGAGGGAGAGAAGTTTCACTATGTCAATGACGATTACAATAGGATTCTCTGAATTCCGGTGAACGTGAGGTCCCTTTCCCATTGGAAGGGATCCTCTATTTATACAAGTCATGTCAAATAGATAGAGTTAGGGAGTCCTGCTCATTTTGAACACCTAAATTCCTTATCTGGCTTAGGATTGAGCCGAACGCCTCGGTTTGAATTGGTGTAGGACAGAGTTTATCTCTATCTGGTGATTCGGGCTCGACTGTAGATAAGGATGAACTGCCTCCGAGAAGTTGCTACCTTATTTGAATTAAGACTGAGCTTAAGGATAGAGATCTCTATAATCAGATCTGATTCTTATATTAATCTTTCGACCCGTTCGTAATCCAAACAAGGTGATGATTTTAGATTAACTGTTCCGGAAGTAATCACGCGTCGCATATCCACACGAGGCTCGATTGACACTCGTCGTGATCTCGAGCGAGTCAGAAAGTGACCACTACATATGCCTCATCTACTCCTTCTTTAGGAAGAGGTCGGGAACGCTCCCTCGGGGGACTTAGGTTCCTGGAGTTTTCGATGTAGATAGGGGAGCATAATGAAATGAGAACTTTTTGGACCTAAATTTAAGGTGTTCATTGTTGCTTCGGAGTTTGTCGTGTAGTGGCGTGCGCAGCGATACAGTCTGGCATGACTTTAAATGTGCGTTACATCCAGTGTTGCACCGATCTAGCTACCGCCTTTCGTGCAACACTGTGTTCGAGGTGGGTGCTGCATATCTCGAGTGGCGATGTTGGGAAGGTAACCGTCTCTTATGAAGGTGGGCGCTTTTCGAGGAAGGCATGGCGCATCTGGCGACGGTTGAGTCCCTTCTTTTATGACACGTGTAGGATCCCAAGTGAAGCGATGCTTAATCTTCTTTTGGGATTAGGAGACTAGAAGGTTGGCTCTTGGGCTTCTTTCCCTATATATGTAGGATGAGACTCCTTAGGAGGGATCTGAGCTGCCTTCTGAAAGTCTTTTACTGTTTTAAAATCTTGTTCTATTCTGCAAACAATGATATTTTCTTTGTCCTTCATTCAATGGAGGAAGGAGATGCAATGAGTGGTGTTGCCACTGCGCTCCTAATATTTAGGAGTCTATTCGTCGAGGAGTCTCAGTTCTTGTGATGGGCTCGTCTAGCAGTCTCAGTTATCGCGATGAGGCCCAATTGCAAGGATGGACAGGGAATGAGCTATCTTAAGCTTGGTCTGTATGTCTGACCTTTGGTCGGAGCAGACTGGGGTGAAGTTTGTTCTTGCCCCCTTTTTCTTTCCTCACATCGAGCGTGTAGTAGGGAGCATAAGGGTATTCGACGACGACTTTGGTATCAGGGGCTGATCGTCTGTGCCCTCATGGGGGTGCCGCCTCCTTGTCCGCCTTCGCTCCGGAGTTACGGTCTTGGTATACCTTGCAGGCTTCGGTCTGCAATATGGTTGTGGTTCTCTTGCTGTGGTCTTCCTGAGAGTTCTCAGTATTGTCGCTCGTCCGGCTCTAGGGGGATTGCTCGTTTAGGACTTATCACCAAGACACGACCGAGGACGTGACAAGTGTCCCTTGTTTATGATTGTGACCTTACTCTTCGGGGGCTATCTAGCTTCGTAGCACCGGAAATGACTTAGTGCGTGGCCTCCCTGGTGAGGGTCTGCTAGGGGGTTTTCAGTTGGAGAGAAGCCCGCTTGTTAGGACTCAGGAAGTTATCCGCTAGGGGGAGAAGATCCAAATGAGTTGATTTCGGAGAGGTTTATCGGGCAAGGCTCCGTCTTTCAGGAGGTTCCCGATGGGTTGCCTTTAGGGTGTAGAGGATCCATCAGGCCTGCTCAGGCAGTCACCAGGTTCTAACCGGTCGTTGGCTGGACCTGAACAGTCGGCGTGGGCGAGCCTCCATCTGTTAGGAGGTTCACCGAGGGGCGCCGTCAGGGTGTAGAGGACCCGTCTAGGTTGCGGGCCAGTTCAGGCAGTCATCGGGGTTTTAACCTGTCATTGGCTGGGCCTGAGCAGCTGGGGTGGGCGAGCCTCCATCTCTCAGGAAGTTCCCCAACGGGCACACCGTCAGGGTATAGAGGACCCGTGTAGGCTGCGGGCCTGCTCAGATAGTCATCGGGGTTTTAACCCGTCATTGGCTGGACCTGAGCAGCCGGCGTGGGCGAGCCTCCATCTGTCAGGAGGTTCCCCGAGGGGCGCCGTCAGGGTGGAGAGGACTCGTGTAGCCTGCGGGCTGCTCAGGCAGCGTGGGCGAGCCTCCATCTTTCAGGAGGTTCCCCAAGGAGTGCCATCAGGGTGTAGAAGACCTGTATATGCTATCTTATCTTCATCTGGTGGGTGCATCCTAATCTGATTATAGCCGGAGTAAGCGTCCATGAAGTTAAGAAGCTCATGTCCCGCCGTAGCTTACATGATTCCTCGGAGGGGATAACAGTCCTTTGGACAGGCTTCGTTGAGATTCGTAAAGTCAATACAGACTCTTCACTCGCGTTCTTTCTTCACGAGGACGGGATTAGAGAGCCAGTCAGGGTAGAATGTTTCTCGAATGAAGCCAGCCTGGATTACGCGATCGACCTCATCGCTGATGGCGCGACTCCTTTCCTTGTTCATTCTCCTAGACTTCTGCTTTACCGATTTAGCGTTAGCCCGTATGAAGAGCTTGTGACAGATAACTTCGGGGTCAATCCCCGGCATGTCAGCGGGAGACCATGTGAATACGTCTGTATTCTCCGATAAGAATTGTTTGAACAATACTTTCTCCCGTGGATGCAGGTTTGAGCCGATTCGGAGGGTCCGTTCGGGGTGATCGGGATTTACCCGAATAACTCCGACTCTTCCTCAATGCTGTCAGGATTCCCCGACTCAGTTGGTGAGTCAAGGTCTGGGTTTTCGCCGAACTTTGATTGTTATTGATTAGCTATCTTCTTCTGTTTCTTATCCACATGAGATTCTTCATTGGGGTCTGCTCGGGATGCTTTTGGCATCCAACCCGACCTTTTGCGGGCAATTGCAGCAGCTGTTCTGGCATCGCTTAGTCACCCCTTATATTGGCTATTTTGGATGGTGTGGGGTACTTCAGCAACTGATGATGGGTGAACGGAATCGCTCTCATCATGTGGATCCACGGCGTTCCGAGGATGGCGTTATAGGGGATGAGACGTCTAGGATGCAGAATTCAGTCACGATGTTGAATGGATCGGCTCGGACAGGGAACTCGACAGTGCCGGGGGAACATACCTCGTTCCCGTCGAATCCGTAAAGAAGCGACTGGGTTTGGGGAATGGTCATTTTTCGGGCCAGCTCAAAAGTATCCTCCATTCGGTCGAGAGCGTGGCCGTAGAGGATGTTGGCGCTACTTCCCTCATCCACTAGGATCTTCAACACTTTACAACATTTGATTTGCGTTGTCACGACTAAGGCGTCGTTGTGCGGAAAGTGTACGCCATATGAATGTTCTTCTGAGAAAAGACTGGCCCACCGGGGACGTAGGGTGCGAGTTACTATTACTGGATGACTGTTCCTGCAGGCTTCATTGACGTAGAGGGTCCGCTCCTTGATGGTAGTGCCTTATATTGGGGAGTTGCTGAAGATGGCGTTTACCTCCCGGTACTGGACAAGGGTGCTGCCAAGGTGTTCGGCTGGGGCCTCGGGCTGCCTCTGCACTCTAACCTCCAAGGGTAATTTGGGATTGGGAACGAACTCTCGGAGGTATCTCTCGTTGACCAAGTCATGGAGGTACCGTCGTAGGGTCCGGCAGTCCATCGTGAGGTGGCCCCTCCCATCATAGAATGCGTAATAGTCACCAGACCCTGGCCCTTTTTGGTTAGGAGGGGGTCTGGCTGGACGCCTGACCCAAGTCTAGTCTTTGATGGCCATGAAGATCTGGTCGATTGGTACACGGAATAGGGGAGGTCGCGCTCTGACTCACCTCCCTTGCCGGATTCGGTAACGCGCCTTGATGGCTTGCGGACGACCGAAGAGTTGTGGCTCGGATTTTTCCTCGGGAGAAATTGTGGCTTCAGCTTCTCGGTCTCGGGGCCTTGTCTCGGGGAGCGGCTAAACATAGTCCGGATCATCTCTTCTATTTGAATATACTTCTGAGCCCGAACAAGAATATGACATTTTTCACTAGGTGTTTGTAAAAGGGATTGGTGACCTGCAGCCCGCTGATGAAAGTGGCGGCGGCCACATCCTCGTTGCAGTTGTATACCAAGACTATTTGACTCTGAAAATAGTTAACATAGTTCTTCAGACTCTCCTCGACTTTCATTTTTACTGTGAGGAGGTGGTTGCTGTTCCTCTGAAATTTTCGAGAAGCAAACTGGTTAAAAAATGCCTCGGTCATCTCACGGAAATTCCGGAGCGAATTCCTCGGGAGCGAATAGAACCAGTAGTAGGCGACCCCCTTGAGGCTTGATAGGAATGCTCGGCAGAGGAGGTCGTCGTGCGCGTAGACCGCCATCATGTCTTGCTGCTGGTGGAGATGGAGTGGGTCGGAGGTTCCCGAATAATGATCAAAGGATGGCATTACAAACTTCTTTGGGAAGCGGAGCGAGGTGATGTCTCTTGATAACGGGGAGTCGGTGGGCCTCAACCTGCTGTACTTTATCCCTTTTGAGAACTGTTGACTCCCTTGATTGAGTTTCTCCTGAACTAGGTCCGCTATGTTCTCAATCCGAATGAACTTTGGCGTTCGAGAATACCAAGTGTCCTCGAAGTCCTCTTCATCTTTGTAGGTCTCTGACCAGATGCGCCTTGAATTTTAGGTGGAGTGAACAGATTCTTGTGCGTGTGTTGGCGAAAGGGGGCCTGCGGGTTTCTTCCTGCAGTGGGAGAAGATCGCGACCCCCGTTGTACTCCGATTTGTTTGGGCAAACGTGTCTGGACACATGTTGCCGCCTCTTTCTCACGCGTGACTACCGCACGGAGACGGATCATCTCCGTGCGCTGATTCTCCAACTGCTTCCGCATGGAGGAAATCATCTGGAGGAATTGGTCTTCGTTGAGCGAAGACGCGGGTTCGACGGTCTGCCTCCTGAGTAGCGATACATCAGTAGGATGTGAGTTTCCGCTTCTGAGATGTGGACTTCTGATAGGGTGGGCAGACAGTTTGTTGGTTCTGCTACCCCTATCGCTTTCACTGCTTTCTTCGAAACGACGGGATCGACCACAGTCTGGTTGACACTCTTCCTCGATGAAGCCATGTCAGTCATGCTAGGTAGTTTCGGATGAAGGAGTAGGGTATTTTGACGGAGAGGCCTCGAGCGTGACTTCAAAACTTCTCAACGAAAGCACCAAATGCAGTGGGTAATTCCTAGGAAATCAATCCACGCATCAAAATAGGGAAGTGGATGTAATCAAATCACAGAAAACGCCAATCGCATACACAGTGAATTACGTGAAAAACCCGAAAAAGGGAAAAAAATCATTGAGGGAGAGAGAGAAGTTTCACTATGTCAATAGCGATTATGATAAGGGTCTCTGGAGTCAGGTGAACGTGAGGTCCCTTTCTCATTGGAAGGGATCCGCTATTTATATAAGTCTTGTCAAATAGATAGAGGTAGGGAGTCCTGCTCATTTTGAATACCTAAATCCCTTATCTGGCTTAGGATTGAGCCGAGCGCCCCGGCTTGAATTGGTGTAGGATAGAGTTCATCTCTATTTGGTGTTTCGAGCTCGACTACATATAAGGTTGAACCGCCCCCGAGAGGTTGCTATCTTATTTGAATAAAGATTGGGCTTAAGGATAGAGATCTCTGTAATCGGACCTGACTCTTATGTTAATCTCCCGATCCATTCACAATCCAAATAAGGTGAGGATTTCGGATTAACCGTTCCGGAAGTAACCGTGCGTCGCATATCCACGCGAGACTGGATTGACACACGTCGTGATCTCGGGCGAGTCAGAAAGTGACCACTACAATTTTGTTAGGAAATTAATCATATTCCTTTTTCAGAAAGGACTCCTTTAATAAATCATCAAAAGTTACCAGAATAACCCAAGTGACATTAGAGATATTTTACAACAGGTACTCCAATAATTTAAGGAAGATCCAACAAGCGATTTTTAGTTTCTATGAATTCAATATGTTTTCTCTGTTATTTTTTATGAACTCAAGCAAAACCGCAAGTCTCCTTAGATTTTCTTTGCTTGTTTCAGATAAAGAGAAGGCTGCATTATTGGAGTGGAAGACGCGATACCAGATAATCATAGGAATTACTCGTGGACTTCTCTATCTTCACCATGACTCTAGATTTAGAATCATTCACAGAGATCTCAAAGCTAGTAATATTCTGCTGGATAAGGATATGAATCCTAAAATTTCTGACTTTGGTATGGCAAGAATTTTCGGAGGAGATGAGACAGATATCAATACAAGAAAAGTTGTTGGTACATAGTAAGTATGAATGTGTGCACGCGCATGCGCCCCTGTATGTTCCAAATTTTCTCTATGGAGATCTCATATGATTATTTTCTTGCCAATTGCAGTGGATACATGTCTCCTGAATACGCATTGGACGGGAATTTCTCAATGAAGTCCGATGTATTCAGCTACGGTGTCGTAGTTCTAGAGATTATAAGCGGACAGAAGAACAGAGGGGTGTACGCTCACTCTCCTTACCTAAACCTCGTGGCACATGTAAGTCACTCTTCTACTCTCCTAATATGTTTGGAATAGAGCATTATTCTGACATTGTCTGGACTTTGGTTCAGGCTTGGGATTTATGGAATGAAGGCAAAAGCTCACAGCTAGTTGATGAAACAGTGAGTGATTCAGTTTCTATGAACGAAGTCTTAAAATGTATTAAGATTGGTTTATTATGTGTGCAAGAGCGTGCAGAGGACAGACCATTGATGTCAACTGTAATCCAAATGTTGGGTAGTGACATTGCTTCATTGCCACAGCCTAAGAAACCTGGTTTTATCGCGAGAATGGATCCCGTTGAAACAGATAAATCTTCAAACAAGCAAACATCAAATGAAATGACCATTTCTTTGTTGGATGGTAGATAGGTATTTGTTCTAGTCTGCCCCAATGAATTTTTGTTATCATAATTTAATATATTTTTGTTTCTTTTACTTGTTTTCTTTGTCTGTATACTTTTGTAAACATTAATTTTTTTAACACAATTATGAACTAAGGAAGGTGTGACTGAATGGGCAACAAAATTGTTGGGCAAAATTTTTTTTAGATCTGTTCTTGTAAGGATGGTTACTTATGTGTACTAGATGGTCATATTAAAGGCTTGGATTGGGCACAGATTGGATTCCTATCATATATCTATAAAATACGAAAAAAGCAATTTGTGATGCTGAGTAGAATTTGATATTCTATGACAACTTTTAAAACATATAGTATTTATGAAGCATTGGGAGAAATTATACTCAATAATTAGGCATTCACTCAAAACTCAAACGTCAATGCGAATATTGAGTTCAATTAAAGGACCAATACTTATGATTACTTTTTGAGTTTGAGGTAATATTACATAACATATTTAATCAAACAGAAAATTTAATAATAATCAGTAATTACTAAAAATTGTGTTTTTGTTTGCAACTTGCAAGGGAAGTTTACAATCGAAGTTGGAATTCATGTCACCTTTCCAGAAACCAAGGAATATGAATCCAACTGTGAGCCATTTTTGAGTTTTCATCTTTGGTTATGTTAATGTTTATGATCCCTTGCACGTTGATTTCAACAAGAAGGTGATTCAACACATCTTTGTGAGATTCAACAAATCTATTGCTACACATCAAGAAATGTAGTGTTTAAACGAATCATTTCCCAATTTCTGAAGTTAGTAACTGAATATGTGTGCTGTCTCAGTTTTGACAGCCATTTGTTGATGTAGTAATACAGTTTGATGGAAACTTACATCAACTGGCAGACTACGAAGTGTCTCTGTATGACAGCAACTAGCTTGGTTAGCTGTCCGAATGGCAAATAATCCTGTATCCAACGATCAAGTCTACAGCATTTTATTTGAGCAGAAAATAGATTCAGTGACTACGAAGTTAGAGTGAGACCTTGACTGGAACATCATCATGAATCAAGTGAGAGTCTGTTGTGCGCGCTATCCAATCACAACAACCAAACAATAGAGAATCCCAAGATCTCCAGCACAAAGAACAACCCAATAATCACACGAAGAACACACAAATCACAAAGACAAGATTTAACGAGGTTCGACCTCAATGCCTACGTCCTCGGGGCAATCAATGGGGAGATTTATATTTAGGAGGAAGATTACAATAGCTCTTCGTCTCTTTGAATGCAAGAGAACTCACAGCTAATCTTTTTCGCAGACTGCAAACCCTAGAAAACCCCAGCAGCCCTTAAATACCCTGTTGTTCCGCAATTTGCGGAACAGCAGATTTTTGCCCAAACCGACTGTCGGCCGACCAGCGGGTCGACCGACCTCCCTCCGGTCGACCCGGTCGGCCGACCGAATTTAACCGAGAGTTTGGCTCTTTACAGTCAGGGTGTTTCGGTCGACCGGCCGGTCGACCGCCTAAGGCCCTGTGCATGTTGTGCATGTCGGTCCGGTCGACCGACCCTGCCTGATTCTGCTGCTGCTGCTATTTTCTGCTGTTTCTTCCGTCGTCTCTTGTCGCCGACTTCCTCGACGATCCCTTGACGATCCTGGTCAACTTCCTCAGCAATAATCTCTCTTTTTCCAATAATTCTCCACCTCGGCGAAGATTTCCAAATCTGAGCCGACATCCAACGAACCCCAGTCTTTCACCTGGCGAAATCGACACACGATCTCGGCGAAATCGACACACGATCTCGGCTTGGAATCTGTAGCTCTACTGTTCTTGAAAACATTACACATGTCTTCCCTGCACTTCGCCTTAGGAGAATTTCCATACCTGCCGATCACCATACCGTGGCTCCTTCGCAACTTCTCGACCTCATGAAGACTTCCACACGAGTCAACACTGACTCTCCAATTGACCAGCTCTATCTAGTCCACCTGTCTTCCACTGACGGTCCAACCAAGTCTGCGTAGAGCACACCAAACATCATCGGCTTCAACTGGATGCACACTACACCTTATGCAAGCTCAACATGTTCTCTCCGGAAGATAAAACTTGTTCTACGTGAAGTCCAACTGGCCACATCACTTCACCGCTACGTGGAGTCTCTTCACCTCTACGTGAAGTCTCTCCAACTCTACGTGAAGCTCCAATCAGCCACAACTCTTCACCTCTACGTGAAGATCCAAATTACTTCTCGAGAACCCAAATAGCTTCATAAGAGTTGCATCACCAATGGCTGCGCCTTTACGGCTGCCTACGTACCTTTGCCCAAAAGGATCAAGCCAACCGTAGTTCATTCAAATGAGCTTCATCAAGCTCTAATAATGGTACCTGTATCTGCAGCAGTGAACCCATCAGACTGAGTCATATGAACCTCTTCCCGACCATCATGGAGAGCAACGGCCTTCAACTTGAGCTTGTCGCGTTCACAAGCTTGAGATTCATGCTTCTTCAACCACGAGTGTGGTCTCACCTTGGTTCCAATGGCTGCAAATAACTCGACATCCTCTGCAATGTCGTCAACCTGTTCAGCATCCCTCTTGATATCATGATCTTCACCCGATGTCACCTCCGATGAAGTCTCCTTTGATACCGAACCACCTGAAGATGATGGAGTAGCATCAACCTCCACCCGCTGCGATCCTTTCTTGGTCTTCGTCCTCTCCTCCTGCTGAGAGACGATGGACTTCAACTCTGAAGTCTCCCCAAAAGTGACATTTCTGCTCATCACGATCTTCTTGTCTTCGGGATCCCACAACCTGTAGCTGTTCTTCTTGACACCCAAAAGACAATTTCTTTGCTCGCGGATTCACCTTGCCATCCTTGGCACTGAAGTAAGCCGGACTTCCAAATTCCCGCAGCAAACCATGATCTTGAGCTGTTTTCCCAGACCAATTTTCTAATGAAGCTTTACCTCCTATCGCAGTCGATTGATTCTTGAGATGGCTAGCATATTCTGTCGCCTCAGCCCAAAGCGACTTGTCCAATCCTGCATAGACAATAACTTCCGAACCTCCTCCAGCAAGGAACGGACCACATCTTTAGCCAACCCATCTGTACTTGTTGAGAAGTGAGTAGCAATACCTGTGTTCTGGCCAAATTGTAGGAATCGGTCAATGTCTTTTCCAACATTACCAATATGGAGCTCCTTTATCTTCCTACCTATCTGCCTCTCCATTCTTCCTCTCCACTTCCTCAACACATCTAGGGCTTCACCCCTTTGTCTCATTGGATATATCCAAACTTGCCTAGATGAACAATCAATTAAAGAGACAAAGTACCTGTGAACTCCAAGCGATGCCGTCTTGGCAGGTCCCCATACACTCACGTGAACACGATCAAGAAGACCTTCATTGTGGTGAGTACTGGTGCTGAAACTCACCTTCTTCTTGTCCAGAACACTGTGTCCACCCTCTGACTTGCAGGTAGCGGCACCTTCTAGTGATTCCATCTTTGCAGGAGCTTGCAAAGATTTTTCTTCTTGTCCAGCTTTTTCCTGCCAGATCCCCGGGCCAGCATCATCTGATGTACTCGAAGTCTCCACCTGATCTGTAATCGTACTACCCTTCAAGTAGTATAGATTGCCTCGGAGGACGCCCTTCATCACAACCATCGAGCCCTTGATCATCCTGAGATCGCCATCTCGAACAGATATCATCATGCCCGATGCTTCCAAAGTTACCAAGGAGATTAGATTTCTCTTCATCTGAGGTACATACCTCACACCCGTCAACTCCCTTGCTATCCCATCAAACATTCTGATTGGGATTGTACCAACACCCTCCATGCTACATGAGTGATCATCACCCATCACAACCGAACATCCTTCCAGCTTCTCAAAGTTGGTAAACCAGCCCCGAATAGGGCATGCATGGTATGTTGTACCTGAATCCATAATCCACTCATCTTTACATGAGTTACCAATAATGGGAGAACTGACTGAAAACGAGAAACCTGATGAGTCCGAATCTGCTCCATCTGCCTGTGAACTACTCCACTGAGTCTTCGTCACCTTTGATAGATTTGCTTCAGCATTCGGCTCCTTCTTCTTCCCCTTGAACTTTGGACAGTCTACCTTCCAGTGCCCAAATTCTTTGCAGAAGGCGCACTGATTTCTCTTGAGATCCCTGAATCCCGGCCTGGATTTCGATCTTCCTCTAATCTCCTTTCCCTTCCTTGATGAACCTCTGCCTCTTACTTCCAATGCCTCCGCCGATGACCCTGACTGAGAAGGATGTCTCTCCTTCTTCCTTGTCTCATAACTCATCAGTGCAGATGACACCTCATGGTAGTCTAAAGTCTGCCTACCATTGATAAACGTCATCGTGAATGTCTCATACTCCTCCGGTGGGAGTGAGTTCAGGAGAATGACAGCCTTGTCTTCCTCTTCTACCACGACATCCACATTTATCAGATCTGTAAGAAGCTTTGTGTATCGGTTGATGTGCTCATTCACTGTGCTCCCCTTCTTCATTCGAAATTGATACAGCTTACTCTTAAGCTGCAACCTTGACTCAACACTCTTCGTCAGGTATTTCTTCTCAAGGGTTTCCCACAGATGCTTCGCAGACGTCTCATGTTGCACAAGATATTTTATGTCTTGTGACAAGCATGAACGTATCAAGCCACATGCCGACCTGTTCATCTTAGCCCACTCTTCATCAGTGGTTGTGTTCTTCTTCTTCGCCAATAGGAGAGTGTCTTCGAGATTTGATGCATTCAGCGCATCCATAACCTCGCATCTCCACATACCAAAATTGTTAGTCCCATTAAACTTAACAACTTCAATCCTTGGGTGAGTGTTCATTGTCTTAACAGATGCAGTTTCTTCTGCCATTGAGATTTCCCTGATTCTCTATCTATGCGGAAGAACTACCAACTTGAAATAGATCTCTACTCAGATAAAAATAGGATTTTTACCTGTCCCTTGAAACCCTAGATCGAGTTTCTCACCAGATCTATTCCACCACAGATTCAACGAGCCCTCCTGGAGTCCTCCTGAGATCGACACACGATCTCCTCGAACACCCAATACCTCAGATCTGAGATCGACACACGATCTCCACCGGATCTGATCTCGAGCCCTTCGAATCCTCAGAAATCCCAAGTGCAACCCGGAAGCTCTGATACCACTTGTTGTGCGCGCTATCCAATCACAACAACCAAATAATAGAGAATCCCAAGATCTCCAGCACAAAGAACAACCCAATAATCACACGAAGAACACACAAATCAAAAGACAAGATTTAACGAGGTTCGGCCTCAATGCCTACGTCCTCGGGGCAATCAATGGGGAGATTTATATTTAGGAGGAAGATTACAATAGCTCTTCGTCTCTTTGAATGCAAGAGAACTCACAGCTAATCTTTTTCGCAGACTGCAAACCCTAGAAAACCCCAGCAGCCCTTAAATACCATGTTGTTCCGTAATTTGCGGAACAGCAGATTTTTGCCCAAACCCGACTGTCGGTCGACCGGCGGGTCGACCGACCTCCCCTCCGGTCGACCCGGTCGGCCGACCGAATTTAACCGAGAGTTTGGCTCTTTACAGTCAGGGTGTTTCGGTCGACCGGCCGGTCGACCGCCTAAGACCCTGTGCATGTTGTGCATGTCAGTCGACCGGTCCGGTCAACCGACCCTGCCTGATTATGCTGCTGCTGCTATTTTCTGCTGTTTCTTCCGTCGTCTCTTGTCGCCGACTTCCTCGACGATCCCTTGACGATCCTGGTCAACTTCCTCAACAATAATCTCTCTTTTTCCAACAGAGTCCTGGCTTCTTTTTTGTTTCCAAGTGAAATGCCATGAAATAAGCCAGTTCAGCTTCATTCTTCTTCTTGCTCCTCTTTTGCTTTGGATTTAATGATTTGATTCAGTCCAGCATGTTGACAGTGGGGAGCAAGTGCAATCATACTATATGGCCTGGGGTGAACACAAAGAAAGGAACTTAAGCTCTACGGGTTTCACCCGTGCGTCCGGCGAGAGCTGAACTCTGGGGGCATTTGGGGGCTGGACCGGCCGATTCTGGGGCCGAACAGGCTGCAAGTTTGATGACTCCGGCGGGGGGAACTGCACGATCGAGGGGGGATTGCGAGCCCAATCAGATCGAGTGCTGCGGTGGAACACCCACACCTCCAGCCATAATTGTAGGGTTCTGCCTCAATATGACCAACGGACTGGACCTGTATGCTGTTAGCATCGTTGATGGATATACAAATCTTAATTCTATTTCTTTTGGGTTCCGTTTGGCAACATAGTTTCCGAACTGATCTTACCTTAAATGAAAAATCTACTCAAAATAGAGTTTCAATAACCCAGTTTTTTAAAATTTGGGGCCCTCCAAACTCACAGTTTCAGTAACTCTAATTTGACTTTCAAACAAGATCTAGTTTCAGTGACTCCATTTTGAGCCTGAAACTCTCCCGAATTGAAGTTTGGGGGACATAACTTGTTTCCAAACGAGACCTCACAAGAGAAACATGGAGAATTGGTAGAGCGCCCATTTCTGATTTCAATTTTCTTACTGCAGGTACAATGTGCCCGTGATAGTTGAGCCGAACGGCGGGAACTGTTCGTGTGAGGCCACCGGTTGCGCGGCTGACCTGAGCAGTAGTTGCCCGAAGAACCTGAAGCTGGCAAACGGCGAAGGGTGCCGCAGCGCCTGCGACGTGCAAGATCTAGAGTACTGCTGCGGTATTAGAGAGTTTGAGAACCAGAGCACTTGCAAGCCATCTGTGTATTCAAAGATTTTAAAATTGGCGTGTTCCAAAGCGTACAGCTATGATTTTGATGATGATACATCTCTCTTTACTTGCAGTGGTGCAGATTATACGGTCGCATTCTGTCCTGATTCAATACCAAGGTAAGATATTTCCCCCCAAAAAGAAGAAGAAAATAATACCAAAGTTAGATAGAAAGTTGCTGACACTTTGTCTGTGTTAATATTCTGAAATGCCATTTTCTCAAGGTGAAGAACATATTTGACATTCTTAAACGAATTTCATGAAGCATGATTTTACGATTTGTGAAGAAAGAAGGGGAAAGCACAAAATTTTAGTTTTCCAAAAAAATAAAAATAAAAATAAATCATGTTTAAAAAAATAAAAAAACAAAAACTAATCATTGATAGATTCTGTGCAATTTATTTATGTATTTTGCGCAGCTAAGGTGCGAACGCAGATCACCTGGACCCCACGAACCATTGACAGATTCAGCATCAGGCCATTCGAACAAAAACAAGGAAAAGATGTTAGCTATTGTGTTGAGCTTGGTTTCTGTGCTGCTCCTACTTGGCTCTACAATATGTTTCCTATTGATCAGAAAGAAAAGAGAAGCAAGACGACGGAACTTTTTAATTGCACATTGGTCTCTTCAAATCATTAGATTTCTCTTATTAGATGATGAATATGTTGTCTTGTGATGCGCTAGATGTCACAGGTTTCCTCAAGGACAAATCAAATTAGAAGGCAAGGGAAGATGAGCTAGAGCTCCCTTCCTTTGATTTCGCCACCATTGCAGCTGCAAAGACCATTTTTCTCATAGAAACAAGCTTGGAGAGGGTGGCTTTGGTCCTGTGTGCAAGGTGAATTTTCCACTGTCCCTCGCACATGTTTTTTTCTCCCTGTGGTAAAAAGACATAACCATCATTGATTGTTTTAAAAGCCAATGACCATCACAACTGGTTGAAATCTATGTGCATCATCTACAATGACAAGTCTATACTTTCTTAGATTTTGTTTTTCTTAGAAGAAGAAAATAAGTTGTAGAGTAATATGAATTGTGCTTTTGGTAGATTACAGATTACGGAGAACCCTTCTTATATCTCCCAACGAAAGTTTAATTTCTATCATTTTCAAATACAACAAAACACAGACTTTGATCATCTGGTGGTAATTACAGCACCAAATCTAGATTGTCTGTCATGAAAGATGTGTTGTTACTGAAGAGTGTTTGTCCCTATTTTATCTGTAATATGAGAGTATGAATCTTTCGAAAAATTCTTTTCCTATTCTCCCTACCAATCAGACTTTTTTTCTTTTCTTTTTTTTAAACTCTCCAATTCCCGCTCTTCTCTCACATCCTTCCACTTTCTTCCAAGTGGTCCAATGAAAAATCTGCCAAGTTTAATAAAAAACTTATTTGATTACCCTCATTCATCTTCTTCTTGATCATATAAAAGCCTATTTGATTAACCTCATTCATCTTCTTATTGAACATCAAAGAGAGAGAGAGTAACCTCATTCATCTTCTTATTGAACATCAAAGAGAGAGAGAGAGAGAGAGAGAGAGAGAGAGAGAGAGAGAGAGAGAGCTACTGTTTTTTTTTTTTTGGCCTTTTTTTTTTCTTTGTTCAGATTGAAAGGGGAAGTGAGGAGACGGTTTTAGGTAATGGGAAAGATGGGTTAGGATTCCTTTTGGATTAGAAAAGGGGATGTGAAATGCTGTGTGCGTGCCATGTAGGGAATCAATGATGTACTTGAAGTCACTATGTTTCATCAAAAATAAAAAATCTTCAGCAGGAAAGCAATTCAAACTAATAATGTTGCAATGAATTTAAACAAGATTGCAAGTGTAGCTTTGCATATTTCTAATCTCAATCAAATTAATTACGATACTCATACATCATTGCATTAATTCTACTCGTAAAATCAAGGTAAGCAAATCACAAGTATTAGCAGATTCACACAACTCACAATATGAGTGAATAACATGAAATATCGATAATAAATTAAAGATAGACTAAATTAGTGAACACAGCTAGTAATTCAATTACTGATATAAACTCAGTCATGTAGATTTTGTCGTGCAAATCTGAAAGATGACTTTTATTGTTGTTGTTGTTGAACGTTGCTTGACTCTACTTCAGACATGTAGGTACTGGTCAAGTAACAAGACAGGAATTGGAGTAGTGATGCCAAGCATTTTGTAAAACAGATCCAGTCAAAATATTGAAGTTCTGAAAAAACAATCGGAAGGAAGAAGCTAGCCTCCTTCTAATACTGCTGAGTATATCTGCTTTCTTGTTGTCAAGGCTGGGGTGAGTTAAAGTGACTCTATAGATCCTTCCATCAAAAAAAACAGTTTTGTGCAGTGCAGAATGGTATGGCCTCTATCTGGGGGCCTTGCCATGAGAAACTGAAGCTTCTTTGATGCTGAAAAATGAGCCCTGGCTGAGACAAACCAAAGCTCTGGGTTTGCTTCCCAGTGCTTGAATAGTGTGAAAAATGTCAGCATCTATTAATGCTGGTGGAGCAGTAACAGTGGAATGCAAAGCTGCATTGAGCCTGTAGGTCCCTGTGGCCGAACACTTCATCAAGCTTACTAACGTTGAGAAGAAGCTTGACGGGAACTTCCGTATTTCTTCAAATTCTAGAAAAATGCAAGCAGAGAAAGAAGATAGACTCGACATAGATTTTCTATTGAGCAGCATATCTTTCAGTTTCATTACTGCACTACATTCACAGACCGGTTTCAGCGAAAGCAGCAAACCATTTAATTCCCTCTCTGATCTTTGTAGGCTATCAAAAAATTACTACGGACAAAGCCTCAGACGCGAACCTCCCAGACGCGGAGGTCGCGTTCCAATGCCAGACGCGGAGGTCGCGTTCCAGCCTCAGATGCAGAGGTCGTCAGACGCAAACCTCGCGTTCTAATGTCAGACGCGGAGGTTGCCAGACGCGGACCTCAGCCAGCTCCGCGTCTCAACATCAGAGTAAGGTCCACGTTCAACGCGAGACCCGCGTTTCTGCTGTAACTGCCAGTCATGACTGCGTTAGTCACTCGCACGTTCTTCCCACTTAAAGGAGAGATTAATCCCCATTAATGGAGAGTTTTAAGAGGGCAGTTACACTCCAATTTTCTCTCCACATAATGGGGAATAACTTCCCATTATGGAGAGATTTAAGGAGTTGGTTACACCTCTCCCATTATGGAGAGATTTAAGGGGTTAGTTATACCTTAATTCCTCTATAAATAGCTATGAATAGCTATTTAAAAAAGGGGGCTCTGGGGGGACAAAAAAAAGAGGAGACCTCTCTGGGGCGCTGAAAGGGGACCTTTAAAAAAAAAGGGGGCTGAAGAGGAGAGTCTTGATGGAGGAATCTAAGAAGCCATAGACAAGGGGGAGAGCTACCTCAGTAGAGTTCGACCTCAAACCTCTTGCAGCCTGGGAAGAGTTCAACTCTTTTTGTTAACTTGCTAAATTCAAGTTCTTTAAATCTCTTTGAGATTCCATTCCTGATAGGAGCTGTGCTACTCCACCAATAGATTCAAAGAGAGGATCTACAAGAGAAACTTGACGTTCGGCCGGTCAACGGGGAACAAGACTCACTCTCCACCGCCACGTGAAGAACCTAGCTTTAAATAAAGAGGAGAATCAATCAAGAGATTCCCTCTCTTTTGTAATCGGATTATATCCGTTATAATCTTCTATTCAATCAAATGAATTTTGCAATTGTGATTTTTCTGACGAGTACAAAAGATGGCGACTCCGCTGGGGACATTGATCTTTCTCAACCAACGAGAAAGTGGTGGCGCAAGCCGACGTCAAGATGCTTGGATTCACAGTCGAATCGCTTGTGACCGAATTCGACTAAGAGAAGTTGAACTCCCCCTAAGCTTCGGGAGTCTCCCGTGGAGATAACATGGTCAGCCCCAACGTCTTTTCAGAGACCCGCGCCATGACCCACGGGTAAGATGGCAATAGAGACCAATCTCCCCTCCATCCTTTTATCAAGGCACTTCCAGTTTCGGATGCTGGGGGTTCTCAACAACCTCTTCAACTCAATCGGAATGTCGAGAGACGGCGAAGGCGTTGCACTCATCGTCAGCAGACAGGAGTGGTTGCAACAGCATATGTGGCCCGCATCAATATCTCCTACGAGACCCGCGAGGCCAATGATGATGAAGACAAATCTCGCCGCAAAACTCCTCCCAAGGCTCAGCAAACTCAATTTACAGGAGTTCGCACAACTCCTGCGAGCCAGACGGATTGCTGATCGTCGACAAAGACGTCAAGTTCACCATTAGCAAACAGAGCTCGCTTTCACCCCCGCGTTTCGGCACCAAACGCGAAGTTCGCTTTCAGCCCCGCATTTCTGCAACAAAACGCGATGCTCGCGTTCACGAGCTGCGCGTTTTAGCGCCAAAACGTGAAGTTCGCGTCCAGCCTCAAGCTGTGCCAAAACGCGAGAATGCGCGACCCACGTTCAGCCTAAGGCCGCATCAGGACATGACCTTAGCGTTTCATTTTTAAATGCGAGTCACTGACAGTGTTAAAGGATGACCTTCGCGTTTCTATTCAAAAGCGCAAGACACGCGTTCAGCAGGAGGCTGTGCCAGAATGAGATCATCGCGTTTCACTTCAGAAATACGAAGTTCGCTTCAGCCCCAAGAGGCCATGTTCAAATATGAACTGAGAAGCTCTCATCCTATGGGTTCGAGTGCCATTGCGAGCAGTTCATCTCGGCGGTGCTCTTTGATTGTTACTGTAACTTTCAGATGACTGAGCCGTTAGTTTTTAGCCTGTAAGGCTTCAAACTCAAACTCCTCCAAGAGACGCAGACCTCGTGTTTCAATGTCAGACGCGGAGGTCGCCAGACGCAGACCTCGCGTTCCAATGTCAGACGCGGAGGTCGCCAGACGTAGACCTCGTGTTCCAATGTCAGACGCGGAGGTCGCCAGACGCGGAGGTCGCGTCCTTTCTCAGTAAAACGTGGAGGTCGCCAGATGCGAACCTCGCATTCCAATGTCAGACGCGGAGGTCGTCAGACGCGGACCTCGCGTCCTTTCTCAGTCAAACGCAAAAGTCGCCAGACGCGGACCTCACGTCCTTTCTCCGACGTGGAAACACAAGCCTGAGTAGAAGATTTGCTAAAAACCTTGAGGGACTTAGTCCCATCCTTCCCTCCAAAATCTCCTACCAATTCTCACCCACAGAATTGTAGGGCCACAAAAATACTTATATTCATTCCTCCAATGAAATGAACTGGGATTTGTCATGTTAACAATAAACCTCTAACAAATCAGATTTTTCAATCCCCAGTGGATTCTGTCAAGTTAATATTAAATCTTTGACAATGAAATTCATTAAAAATCCTCGATGTTATATTGATACTACTCTTCTAACAGCGAATTTTACATACCTCTAGGAAATCAATGATTGTCACGTTAATATTAAACCTCTGACAGTTCATTTTATTTTCCACCAAAATTCCCTACCAATTCTCTTTCATAGCGTGGTAGGTCCACAAATACAATCATTGTTAAGTTTAATATCGAACCTCTGACAATGGAAAGTTTCAATACTCCCCAGCGAGTACTAGCTTCACTTGTCGCTCCTCTACATAGAGTCACAAATCAACCAAACTGTCAAGTTAATGCTACACCTCTGACATTTCGGAGTCACAAATCAACCAAATTGTCAAGTTAATACTACACCTCTGACATTTCAGAGTCACAAATCAACCAAATTATCAAGTTAATACTACACCTCTGACATTTCAAACTCCACTTGTTAATCTCATCAATAAAATGACAAGTCCTCAAAATTGCTCATATCGCAACCCAACCCATCATGTTAACATTACACCTCTGACAAACTACTGTTATGTTAATACTACACCTCTAACAGTGATTAAGTTGCTGCCAAGTTCAATATTAAACCTCTGACAGTCACTTTTTCTCATGCTTTCATATCGAAGCTGAGATGAGCGATGCTAAGTTTAACACCACACCTCTAGCATCCAGTTCATTGTTAAGTTTAACACCACCTATGTCAATGACTTTTCCTCATGCTTTCATAGGAAGCTGAGATGAGTGATACTAAGTTTAACATCACACCTCTAGCATCTAATTCATTGTTAAGTTCAACAATACACCTATGACAATGATTTTCCCTCGAACTTCCGTATCAGAGTCGAGATGACCAATGCTAAGTTTAACATCACACCTCTAGCATTACCTCCACTGTCAAGTTTAACACCACCTATGAAGTGATATCTTCAGTCTCTCCAATGAAACTGAAGTTCTTACAGAGCTAAGTTAACAGTACACCTCTAGCTTACGTCCTTGTCAAGTTAATATCACACCTCTGACAAGATTCAATCTAATCCGTTAAGTTAATATCACACCTTTGACGGTAAGAAATATTTAGATCCCCGACGGGTCTAGTCTTACTTGTCATTCTCTTCAATAGAATGACATGTCCACTTAAATTGCTTAAATCACAAAATCTCATTACTGTTATGTTAAACATTACACCTCTAACAGTAAATCTTTATTTTCTAGGAAAATCAATATTTGTCATGTTAACAGTTACCTCTGACAATTCATTCCCTAAAATTCCCTCCAAAATCCCTTACCAATTCCACCCACGGAATGGTAGGACCACAAAATGCCTGTTTTTCCAGCAAAATAATTACAGATCAAACCTGTCATGTTAACATTACACTTCTGACTGTAAGGCTTTGATGTTTCTCCGGAGGTAAAATTTCAACTTGTCAATTCTCTTCAATAGAATGATAAGTCCACTCAAAATACTGTTATGTTTAAAATCACACCTCTAACAGACCAAACTTGCTCAAATCGCAGGACAAATGCCGGTCAAGTTAACATCACACCTCTGACCAAACTTGCTCAAATCGCAGGACAAATCTCGGTCAAGTTAACATCACACCTCTGACCAAACTTGCTCAAATCGCAAGACAAATCCCGGTCAAGTTAACATCACACCTCTGACCAAAATTTTAACTTGTCAGTCCTCTTCAATAGGATGGCGAGTCCATCAAACTGCGTAAATCGCAGAATCTCTCGGTCAAGTTAATACTATACTTCTGACCAAAGTTACTCATATCGCAAAGTCAATCGCTATTAAGTTAACATTACACCTATGACAGTGATCTCCTCGATTTTCTCAGTGAAAATGAGATCTTTCAATGCTAAGTTAAACATCACACCTCTAACGCATTTCATTGTTAAGTTAACATTACACCTATGACAATGATCTTCTCTCAATTTTCTCAGTGAAAATGAGACTTCGTGATGCTAAGTTAATTCACACCTCTACCATATATCTTTGTCAAGTTAATATCACACCTCTGACAATTCAGTTTGCTCAAATTACAAACCCAAACCCGTCACGTTAACATTACACCTCTGATGGTAAAAATCTCCATGGATCTTCAACAAATCCAATCCCACTTGTCATTCTCCCCAATGGAATGACAGGTCCACTTAAGTTGCATTGATCGCAAAATCAATGTTGTTATATTAATATCACATCTCTAATAGTAACTTTACATTTCATTGATTCCCAGCAGAGTTCTAGTCATGTTAACACTAAACTTCTGACAATAGACTCTGACATAATTCCTGACGGATCAAACTCCACTTGTTATTCTCATCAATAGAACAGTAAGTCCACAAAACTGTTCAAAACACATGTCCAGATCTCACTGTCAAGTTAACATCACACCTCTGACAGTACCTTCTCAAATTCCCTCAGTAGAGTTATTTAATTTGCTAAGTTAATATCACACCTCCGGCAATAAAACTCTTTCAAAGAAGCTTTGAACGTGAACTTTGCGTCTCAAGCACAGAGCCGCGTCTCAATGAACTTAAGAGTTGCATCTCGACAACAAGTAAAGGCTGCGTCTCTACAATAATTGAGAGTCGGGTCTCAACTTTGGTAAGGTTCGCGTCCCCACTTGATCAGTATGCCAGAACCGCGTCTGTGAGAGCTGCGTCCTCTCCCTTCAAATACAAGGAGTATGTCTCTACTTCTGCAATCAGTTTAATAGTACACTGAAAAACAATCGACAACTCCACTAGTTTAAAAGTACACCAAGCAAACAAATGCTCATAACAAGTGCTAGACTGAGTTTCTAAGATACTTGTGATGATCTTTCCTGGAGGCTTAAAGAAGTTCAACAATACACTCATGAAGTTTACCATTCAGACAGGATCGAGCTCAGGGCACCCCAGAAGACTACCCCGCAGAAGAATGCCAGTCTGATTACAAGAAGTCTAAATTCAACCGAAGTCCAAAGTATTTCGAAATCTGTCCCAGTTAACCGTGGAATATCGAAAACTTTGGAGGGGATTCTGTAGGCTATTAAAAAATTACTACGGACAAAGCCTCAGATGCGAACATCCCAGATGCGGAGGTCGCGTTCCAATGTCACACGCAGATGTCGCGTTCTAATCTCAGATGCGGAGGTCGCCAGATGCAAACCTCGCGTTCTAATGTCAGACGCGGAGGTCGCCAGACGCGGATCTCGCGTCTTTTGTCAGACGCGGACCTAAGCCAGCTCCGCGTCTCAACATCAGAGTAAGGTCCGCGTTCAACGCGAGACCCGCGTTTCTGCTGTAACTGCCAGTTATGACTGCGTCAGTCACTCGCACGTTCTCCCCACTTAAAGGAGAGATTAATCCCCATTAATGGAGAGTTTTAAGGGGGCAGTTATACTCCAATTTTCTCTCCACATAATGGGGAATAACTTCCCATTATGGAGAGATTTAAGGAGTTGGTTACACCCCTCCCATTATGGAGAAATTTAAGGGGTTGATTTTACCCCAATTCCTCTATAAATAGCTATGAATAGCTATTTAAAAAAGGGGGCTCTGGGGGGACAGAAAAAAGAGGAGACCTCTCTGGGGCGCTGAAAGGGGACCTCTAAAAAAAGGGGCTGAAGAGGAGAGTCCTGGTGGAGAAATCCAAGTAGCCATAGACAAGGGGGAGAGCTATCTTAGTAGAGTTCGACCTCGAAGCTCTTACAGCCTGGGAAGAGTTCAACTCTTTTTGTTAACTTACTAAGTTCAAGTTCTTTAAATCTCTTCGAGATTGCATTCCTGATAGGAGCTGTGTTACTCCACCAGTAGATCCAAAGAGAGGATCCACAAGAGAAACTTGATGTTCGGCCAGTCAACGGGGAACAAGACTCACTCTCCACCGCCACGTGAAGAACCTAGCTTTAAATAAAGAGGAGAATCAATTAAGAGATTCCCTCTCTTTTGTAATCGGATTGTATCCGTTGTAATCTTCTAATCAATCAAAAAAATTTTGTAATTGTGATTTTTCCGACGCGTACAATCTTATTTGAGTGTAGTTTGACTTTTATACCTGGAAGAGACAATTAACCAGATAAATTATGCAGATAAGTTAAAATGATTTCTGCTAAACCAGTTCCTCTTCCACCTTCCTCTATAGGTAGGCCACTGGCCAAATGATCAACAACAAAAAGCCTTCATCTCAATCTCTCTCTTCCATTCAGCTCTATTAAAGGTCATATACTCTCTATTAAGTGACGCATTATCATCTACTCCTTAATTGCTTCCATTCAAGTTTGTTTAGGCCTCTGTAATCCTCATTGCTCTGTTAACTATGATCTTACCACAATTCCTAATTGACACACTTCTTGGTCTCTGTTGCACATGCTCAAAACATTTGAATAGATTCTCCCCCATTTTATTCTCAAGATTTGGACAACACCCCCGAGGTTTGAGTCCTATATTGGAGCCCAGAATCAGCAATATAAAAACTTTTCTCAAACTGTTCAATGAGTCTTACAAGACCGTATGTGTTGGCATCAGGAGCTGCTTCTCTTAGGAATCATTTTATATGGAGTATTAACCATTCCCTTTACATGACAATTAGAAAGGTATTATATACAAAGGTACATCTATTATACTTTGGTTCCTTAAAATTATTGAAATAATTTCTTTGCATTAACGAAATCAACCATATCCACAAAACCTTCAAGTAGCACACGGGTACTCTCAGACGCCGATGTAGATCTTCTTACTTGAAAGGAGAAAACTTTATTCATCCCCATCTCACTGGCCTTCAATACTTCCTTTGCTAGACCTGCTTTTAAACAACTTGAGGTGCCAGTAAGTTATAGAATATGGCTTGCATCCATTCGCCTCCATTTCTTTGTATAGCTCAAATGTTTTATCCAGAAGTCCATGCCTACACTGACACTAATATCTGCATTGAAATTGCTCTGGTAACTTAATTTCTCTCCTTGATTCCATCTCTGCCTAAATTTCCTCAGCCTATAAAGTATATCTGGAACTTGTCCTTCCAAATGCTTCAATTGTTAACACAAGGCTTTTGGATCTAACATGAGGAAGGTTCTTGTTAAGTTGGGTCATTAGTATTGGGTTATTTGTTGTTCCCCATATATACCTTCCATGTCTTCTATATATATCCCCCTTGTCCCTATGAATAAAACTAATCATTTTCTTTGAGGGTTTATATATCTCTACATGGTATCAAAGCTAGGTTCTACTGTCTGTGCCGTTGCCTACACCTTCTTCTACTATTTCTTCGCTAGTACCGCCAGTAGAAACTCCGAATCCACCTGCATCAAAGCCAGTTCAGGATTTCAGATACGTATACGCTCATCGCCCAAAAGTTCCTACCTCCGAACCAGTTCCAGCTAACTCCTCTCCAGTAAACAGTCCACCTCTTCCACCATCAGCATCTTTCTCTGATTTTGATATTCCCATTACTTTTCAAAAAGGTAAACAGTCTTGCACTGATCATCCTATTTTGAATTTCATTTCTTATGATTGCCTTACCCCCACTTTTCATCAGTTTACTCTATCTTTGTCTTCTGAGTCTATACCCAAGTTTTATACAGAGGCTTTATTGGTACCTGCCTGGAAGCAAGCTATGGATGAGGAGATGGAAGCTCTTATTTTTAGAGAAACTTGAGAGTTAATTTTGGCACCAACCGATGCTGTTGTTGTTAGTTGTCACTGGGTTTTTACTTTAAAATACCACCCAAATGGATTTGTGAATAAATATAAGACCAGGCTAGTAGCCAAAGGTTATACTCAGACATATGACATCGACTATTTTGAGACATTCTCACCAGTTAGTAGGATGAATTCTATCAAGATTTTGTTCTCCATTGCTGTTAACTTGTCATGGTCATTGTTCCAACTGGATGTCAAGAACGCTTTCTTATATGTAGATCTTCAGGAGAAAGTTTATATGGAGCAACCTCTAGGCTATATTGCTCAGGGGGAGATAAAAGTCTTTCGTCTCAAGAAGGTCATATATGAACTCAGGTAGAGTCCAAAGACGTGGTTTGAGAAGTTCAGCTTTACCATTTCTGGTATTGGCTTTCACCGGTGTCATTCAGATCACTCTGTCTTCGTTTGACACACAAAGTCTGGCATCGTAGTTCTGACTGTTTATATTGATGACATTGTCCTGACTGGTAGTGATTCAGTTGGGCTATTGGAGACTAAGAAGTATCTTAAGCGTTATTTTGTGACCAAGGACATAAGACGTCCAAAATACTTTCTGGGAATTGAAGTGGCACATCAAAATACAGTGTACTTCTTTCCCAACGAAAGTATGCTCTAGATCTTCTTGAGAAAGCAGGACTTTTGGGATGCAAGCCTGCTAACACTCCATAGGAAGCCAATGTGGATTTATGATTTAATGACAGTCTACACTTGATGATCTAAGAAGATATAGGATATTGATTAGAAAGTTGATATATCTCACGGTTAGTAGGTCAGATATAACTTTTGCTGTAAGGGTACTGAGTAGGTTCATGTATCAGCCCAGAGAGACTCATTGGTTAGCTGTGATAAGGGTTCTGGCTTATATCAAGAGTTGTCCTGCGAAAGAGTTAGTGTACAGGAAACATGGGCATATACGTATTTTCTGGATACTCGAATTCTGGATATGCTGGTGATCGAGGAGATAGAAAGTATACTATTAGTTATTGCACCTTTGTTGGAGAAAATCTGGTGACTTGGAGCAAAAAGTAAGATGTGTCTTTCTTGAGTGCAGAAGCTGAGGATAGAGGTATGACTCATACAACATGCAAGATGGTATGGTTAAAAGTCCACTGATGGAGTTTGATTTCAGACAGCTGGGCCCATGCCTATGCATTATGATAATCAGTCTGCCATCAACATTGCCCAGAATCCTGTATTCTATGAAAGGACCAAGCATATTACAATTGACTATCATTTTGTCAAAGATGCTTGAACGAAGAAGGTGATTACATTCCACTTCATACCGTCTTCAAAGCCGTTAGCTGATCTTCTTACAAAAGTTGCCTCACCTCAGGTGTTTTCTAATTTATGTAACAAGTTGGGCATGTTAGATGTCTATACTCCAGCTTGAGGGGGAGTGTTAAGTTGGGTTATTAACACTGAGTTATTGGGTTATTGGGTTGTTACCCATATACCCTCATTGTCTTCTATATATATATCCCTCTTCTCCCTATGAATAAAACTAATCTTTTTCTTTGAGGTTTTCTACTTCTCTACAGTTCTCAACCAACTTCCATGTCATCTCTAATTCCTTATCCTTCCCCAGGTACCACACAAGATAAGAACATCATGAGTTGTCCATAAGTTTTACTATTCAATCGCTTCCTGTTATATACACACTTTGTAAAGCAATGTAGTACGAACACTTCTATCATGAAGCCGTGTCGTGTCTGAAACATGTCTGATACACGTGTCAGACACACATGTCGTGCGTATTTTTTAAAAATTTGCCACGTGTCCCTGTGTCGTGTCCATTTCAACGTTATCGTGTCTGTGCAACATAGTTGTAAAGTCTTGCCACATCATATGCTTTTGCTAGACTACGATAATTGATTTCATTTGGTTCAACCTTTTATCACTTCATATCATTATACACTCTAGATCAAGAGTCAGAACCAGAACGACCTTCTCTGGTCCGAAACCAAGCAACGAGTCAAACTTTTCGCCTCGTTTTGCCTGACTCATCGAGATCGGGCCTCATTTTGCCCGACTCGGGGCTAACTCGATCCCGACTCGAGCGTCTCGGCCGAGATGCCCGAGTCGGGCTGAGTTAGCCCCGAGTCGGGCAAAATGAGGCCCAATCTCGACGAGTCGGGTCATAAAAGTGAAAAAAGCAAAAATAAAATAAAATATAAACTTACCCGATCTCGCTCGCGGCAACAGTAGCAAGTGGCTGTTGCGCAAAGCCGGTCGTGCCTGCATGCCGACACCGTGTGCCACTTAGCCGGCAGCCCGCCTCCTACTCAATGTTTGTCGGAGTCGGCCAAGTCATCGATCGAGCACAGCTTACGAAAGAAAAGAAGAAGAGGGAAAAATGTAAGAGAGAGAAAGGAAAGGGAAAGAGAGGAAAAAAAATTTGCAGAAGAATTGGAGGAGAATGGAAGAGAATTTTTTGGGAGAGAGTTGGGTTTTGATATCTTCAGTTTGCAGAAAAAATGAGAGAGAACGAGGGATTCTGATGATGAGTGGGGTATTTATCTACTTAATTAGTTATTTTTTAAATACAACTTCTAGAGCTCTCTAGATCTGTCTCCCTCTTCCCCATTCAATGAGGGATTCTGATGATGAGAGCATGGACGCCATTATTTTCTTCTCTCAGATTTCTCCAATTACCACCTCAAATCATCATATTTCTCCAATTACCCCTCAAAACAAATTTATTTTGGATATGTGATACATAAAAATTGATGTCTATATTTTTTTTTCAGATTTGTATTGATTTTTTCAGAATTTTTGAGTTTTATTTGTATCGTTTTGCGTGTATCACCCGAGTCCGTTCCGCGACCGATGTGGAACGGTGCCCGCTGAGTCAGCAACCGGGATCACTTTGAACCATTCTCTAGATAGCCCTTAATGTTATGGTCATTGGCTTCGATATCCAAGAGAATGTTATACATGGATACTAGGGGACAAACACCATCAGCCTTCATTTGTGTGAGGATCTAGGAATTGATTTCTTGCGGCCAGAATAGGAATGTTCAATCAGACGGTTAAAAACATGGTTGGAGATAGGGAAGGGCAATTTCCTCATCTTTCTAATGTTATCATAAAAAAGCCTGATCTTACCCTCATCCGGGCAGACCATGACTAGATCTTGTAAAGCAATTCATTCTGATGCTCATGAGGGATGCAAACAAGGAGGCTTTCACCACGTGAGACACCATGAAGATTAGTTGTGAATTCCAGAAGATAAGAATTTAGCCAGCTCTCTCATATTATAGGTTCTCCCATAACCTGTAGAAAAACACAAATATCATCTAGTTTAATTGCCTTTGCTCTGGCTTCTTTCTTGCTTTTGACAAAGGTTTTTATATAAAAGCATCGTATAAACAGGAAAATAGTAACAAATTTTCGAGATTAAATGATAAAATAAATGGATTTAAGCCATAAAGTTTTGCAAACAACAAATTGTGCTTAGAGGCAGCGTCAAATATAAATTCATAAGTTAATAGTTTGACCTTAACATAAAGGTAATGGAAGAAGAAAAAAGAACAATGTTCAATAAAATGAGCCATCAGAACAAACTTAACAATAGGAAATCGTTGATTGTTGAACACTTGAATATAAGCAACAAAAAAGCTTTTACCAAAAATCTCTAGATGGCTACATAAATTGTTTTTCTATGTTTATCTCCATTAAGGGTCGTATTCTCTACTAAAATTAACAAGTATTCGATGAGGATTATTCTCAAAGTCAATTCCTGTTCTACCTAATGCAAGAGTCCTTTATCCAGGCTGGGGACTGGTAGAAAAAAAAAGAAAGAATTGAATTGGCTGAGGCTGAAGCTACCCATCAAATGATAGCTCATTACTAACAATGTACGGTGTTATAGTACATTTAGAACTAGGCAAAAGTTTAGGGACCCATGAACTAAATTCAATGAAACAGGCATATTCCTGAATAACACAATAAAGTACAATCTAGGCGTCAGTAGTATAGGGTTGAAAGTATTGACACGTGTTTGGTTGCAAGGAAGTGGGCGGAATTAAGGAAACGGGGAAGTATAATTGCTCTCTTTTCTATCTATCCAAACACCGGAAAAGGAAAATGAGAAAACTCATTTTCTTTTTCTCTTTTCCCTTTTACACAATTACCTTACTTTCAGGGTGTTACAGTTATTTTTGTGGTCATGTAAATCTCATTTGTAATAAGTTGTGGCTCAAAACAGTTAATTTTGTGGTCATGTAAACTCACTTGCATTCTAATTACAATTTAATTTTTATTTTTCTTAATTAATTTTTATTTTAATATTATTTTGTGGTCAACTTTGTGGTAAATTTTTTCACTTTCACTTTCACATTATCATCCAAAAACCGGAAAACTTACTAACCAATTCTCATGTTTCAAAAGGAACTATTACTACTTTCTCACTTCCACCCCTAACCAAACAGCCCCAAGGGCGAAATAGCATTCTGATCCCAGTTTGGGCCGAGCTGTGGGGCCGTTTGTTTCGCGTAAAAGTCCGTAAATCTTAATGACTTACAACCCAGTTACAACTACGGCGTTTGTTTAGACCGTAATTCGTAAAAGGCTTACACAATCCAATTATCACTCACTTGCAACCCAATTACCACTCACTTACAGCCCAGTTACAGTTAATTTTGTGGTCATGCAAATTTGTATTATTTTTTTTATGTTTATATTAAATTTTTTTAATATTTAACATTTTTAATATTAATTTGCAATATTAAAACTTTTTAAATCACCAAATAGTTAATTTTGTGGTCAATTTTTTCACTTACGGCTTACACATTACGACAACCAAACATCGTAAAACACAATACACTTTTTCACTTACAATTTTATATTACCAACCAAACACCATAAAGCTTACATGCATGTAACTCATTTACAACTGTAAAAGAGTTTACCAATTACGACTTACGAATTACGGCCAGTTACGACAACCAAACAGGCCCTATATGAACCCTTTTCTCCCATTCTGCTCTATCAAGGTCGGTCCCCTCGGTTAATTTCGCAAACTGTATACCCTCCATCCAAGTTCTTTTCAGCGTACACCGGGTCTCAGTATGCTCCTATTACTTCTAACGTCTGCCCCATCGAGCTCCATTTTACATGTCCAGACCACAATAGAGTAATAGGTACTCCAACGAAAACACATTCACAATAGTCATTATGCTGATAACTTAAAACTTTGATCTTATTTATTTAGTAGTTTCTTGTATTTTGGGAGTAAAATAGTAAGAATTCCCAGGCTCCAACTCATGTCACCATTACCCACTCCATGCTGGGAAAACCCAATCTCTGAATGGCTTCTAAGCATAAACGAACGCAATCCAATCAACAGAACCCAACGAACAAGCAAAATTCACTTGAAAGAATGTACTCAGGAAAGATCAAAAAATCCCTTTAACTGAAAAATATGTTAGTTTCCTCTTTAGTTGTTACAGTCTTCACCTTATCGACTTATAATTTTAAGTGAAAATCCAGGATCTCATTATAACGAAATTAGACCCAAAATCTTCCCTGAAGACCAGTAAGCAAACGAGACAATGCACCTACCTATAAGGTCAAGATACCACAAAGCAAATAAGAAATTTTCTCCTCTTTCTAAATCAATCGAATAAATGTGGGGATGCTTCCAATTTTTACGCGAAAATAAGCAAAATGGAGCAAATTCTAAATGCCCCACAAACCAGGACCTTAATTATTCTCAAATTCCCACTGAGCCATAACCTTAAATCGACAAAACAAGCAAAGAAAAAAAAATACTATCTTTTTCCCCCTCCCCATTACATCAAACAAGTGGTGGGTTGTGCTCACCTCGAGTAATCGCTTGCTTCTTGAGCTTTCCCAACCGATTGATAGCACTGACGATGCCGTTCCCATTGATGGCAAGCCTCCGCCCATCCGAGACGATGGATTCTAAACCTCATCATCTTCAAGTCCCTGCCCCCGTCACAAAAGTATCGGATTTTTTACGGAATTGATAAGAGAGAATATCAACGAGAAGTGAAGGAATTTAAAAGAGCGTGAGTGTAGAGAGCGAGCGAAGGACACTCGGGGGATGATAGTGGGCCGGGCATACTTGGGCCCTATGAACTTTATGTTGGGCTCACGCGCATCCCAGGGGCAAAAATTCATTTTTGAATGGTACTTGGGTTCCAAATTGGTTCGGTCCAATTTTACTCGACCCGAACCGACGCATTTGCAGACCTAACTTTATGTTTTTTTTTAATTTTTTTTCCTGCCTTCGTCTCCAAGCCAGTGAGTAAGCAGACCTTTCTCCTCCCACTTCTCTCTCTTTTTAAGGTAAAATCCTCCATTCATCAGTCGAGAGAGCAAATCACAGTAAACAGAAAAGGGAGGATTTTTAATTAGCCATGGCTCGCTACGATCGCGCTATCACCGTCTTCTCCCCCGACGGCCACCTCTTCCAGGTGGAGTATGCCCTCGAGGCCGTCCGCAAGGGCAACGCCGCCGTCGGCGTCCGCGGCACCGACAACGTCGTCCTTGGTGTCGAGAAGAAATCCACTGCCAAGCTCCAGGACTCCAGGTAACACTCAAATCTAGGGGTTTTCTAGGGTTAGTGCTAGGGTTTCCCTGATCCGGTTTCATCTAAAAGTAAAAACCCTAACTTGATTGATCCTCAGATCGGTCCGCAAGATCGTCAACCTCGACGACCACATCGCGCTCGCCTGCGCCGGGCTCAAGGCCGATGCCCGCGTTCTCATCACAGGGCGCGGATCGAGTGTCAGAGCCACAAGCTGACGGTGGAGGATCCCGTCACCGTTGAGTACATCACGCGGTACATCGCCGGGCTGCAGCAGAAGTACACGCAGAGCGGAGGTGTGAGGCCGTTCGGGCTGTCGACGCTGATCGTCGGGTTCGATCCCTACACTCAAGTTCCGGCGCTGTACCAGACGGACCCTTCGGGGACTTTCTCGGCATGGAAGGCGAATGCCACTGGGAGGAACTCCAATTCAATGAGGGAGTTCTTGGAGAAGAATTACAAAGAGGTGTCAGGGCAAGAGACGATCAAGCTTGCCATCCGCGCCTTGCTCGAGGTGAGTTTCTAATGTTTTTGTTGGTAATGCTAAGTTTTGAAGCATATTGGTCAATTAGAGTTGTTACTTGGTAATGTCTTGATGAGCTGATTAAAGCTACTGGACCTTATTTTTATGTACATTAGGATTTACAATTTTTGGTGAGAGTAGGCAGCTGTTCAGGAAAAACTCTAACTTGTGTTTGTTCCAGGAGAGTTAGGGTACGAAATGGGGATCGAGGTCTTCTATTTTGCTTTCTCTTTGATGTTAATTCTGAAAATTTAAGATTGTTAAGGGTCTTTAGGAATGGTAAATGCTTAAGTGGAGTGGAGTTTTTGGGGTATCGTTTGGTGTTTTTTAAGAGCTTTTGTTTTAGATGGTTGAGGGGGATAGCAATAGGTTTTGAGTGAACGGAAAGAATCACCTCTGCAGAGTCATTGGTTGGAAAACATGTTTACAATGTAGGTGACATGAAAAGTCTTTTCAAATCAAGTCATAAAAAATTCAAATTTGTAACCTGTCATAATCATCTAATTATTGCATGTAATGGGCTTTGTCATGCTAGTCCAAATTAATTTGGTGAGAATGTGTAGGAGGGGTCTTACTATTCTGGCCTGTCAGAGTGTATGGAATCTGAGTCTATGGTCTATCCTATGTGTTGGTAGCTATGCTACCCTTGCCGGCAATTGCTAGACTAGTCACACATGAACAAATCACAAGAAGTCTGTTACATGTAAGAACGCCTGCATCCAACCATCATTCATGATGATATGCTTCCAAGCCTATATGTCATTGCCAAATTGAGTAAAGGAAGGAAGCTATCTTGCTGAACATCGGAACTGACCCGAGGTGAAGCCATAACCAATCTCAAGGTTCTTCCATCTTCATCTGCAGTATTGACCAATCACAACTGAAAATGTTGTGATTCTGCCCTAGGTGTGTTTCAAATGCAACAAATGAGGCACATCATGAAGGACTGCCGACATCAAGTTTGTGCCCTTGCCACTAACAAGAAAACACCTATTAAGGTTCCCATGTGGAACTCCAATTGTGATGAGGAGCAGGAGGTAACAAGTTTATGGAAGATAATTTACATATAGCAATATGCCACTATCTTTGATCTCGTATCTTCTCCATCACTGTGAAATGTAAGGATGTGCAGTAGTGCTTATTATTTGACAGTTGACCTGATGCTTTCATATCTGCTGAGCCTGTGAAAGAAGTAGGAATTGAATCCAAGCCCAAGGAGGAGGAGTATTCGAGACTTAAAGACTGAAATTGATCTAGGACCGAGTCCATTACATGGATGCCACAAGCCAAGTCTATTGCAAGATTGCATCCATGGATGGCAATTCATATGTTGTTAGGTGGGCAGGTTTTCTTTGGAGCAGTTAAGAAGTGTAATTTCATCTTCCTTTTCTATCTTTCTTCACACTCTCTGAAATTTCTGCTTTCTGTTTCCTTGGAAACAAGCATAGTTTCTTGAGGAATCCATGTATACTTGGTTTTTAATTCCATTAGACCCCCTGCAGTCTCACGGCTTTGACCATGTCTAGTATAGAGATGTGAAAAATATCTCCTGTAAATTTTAGATATAAGACCAGAATCCACAACAACATGCTACAATTGACCCCCTATTTTTTTATTACCAATTTAGATAAATCTCTTCCTGCTCCATTCCTCAGATACCTCAAAAGTCTCAAACATTAGGTACATACAGATGTACTTAAATTAAATATATTCACAGGTCCTACCAAGATGGACCATCAAACAAGGCATATTAAAGCCACAATGCAGCTCAAAGGACAAACTGCTTTGCGAATTAAGCTTCCAGACATCTCATAGCTCAAGATGCAACTGAGAGTAGGGCTAATAGGGCCATGTCAGAAGTTAGTTCATTTGCCATTTGATGCTAGAAGAAATTTCCTGGTGGATCTAGAACTATGTTCTTCAGAATTTAGAAGGAGGTCAATAACTTACTGACCATGTTTTATGCACTTGAGTTCCAAAAAGTTCTGTTTCTTATGGTAATACAAGTTGATTACTTTCTATTGCTTAGTTGTTGGTAATTGTGAAATGTTCAAGAACAATAAGCCTGCGTGTAAAACAGTTCAGTCTGTCCTATTACTGAAGTGTTAAGATTAATAAGAATGGATTGAACTTCTTTTCATTTGGATTTCTGTTTTTTTACAAGTTTTGTTTGTTGAATTGCTTTTTTTATTTACTGTAGACCAGATTTAAACTATATAAACCCAAAAAGTTATAATTGAGAGTTGATCACATGCCGTAAGAAGCCTTCTGGTGAAATCCTTGTAATAACTATTATATATTACATGCCAGTCTGTAAAAAAGATGAAACAATGAAATGATTGTTTTCTTGTCTCACTGAAATTATTGAAAGACAGCAGACTGAATCCATTAGATTTTGTTGTTAAGTTGTTTGGGTTTGTGGGTTCTACTTTTGCTTCGTTGATTTGCTCACAAACATCTCTGAAGCGAATTTTAGGAGATTTAAGCTTACTAGAGATACTCAAGGGGATTTTTGGTTAGGTTTAATTTTGTTTGTTTTAGTTATTCTTGTGTATAAGGTTCATGCATATCTACACCCAATGTATTAATGCGTTAGAGGGACCATGAAACTTAGGTCCTAAAGCTTCAACTTAGCTTAGGGAGAAAGTGTTTTTCATATCAGGGATCTGACATTTTAAGAGCTTAAGAAGATTCAAGATAAAAGTAGGATTAATATAGCCATCCACAATGCTAGTGCATATGCCATTTGATGCTATCGGAAATGTTATCATGGGTCTAGATAAATATATGTACTCCATGCTTTGAAAAGACAGTATGTAATTGACAGTAGGCCTGCTTGACTCATTTAAATTCTATTAGGTAGTTTAGGTTCTGCTTCACACAAATCGACTACTTTAAATTTCTTAACCGTTGGCATGTGTAAGTTTTTTAGGGCAACAGGCCTGATTGTCCCCAGTTTATGGATACTTGTATAAGTATTGAGATTCTTTATTGATTTCTTCTTACTTTGGGTTTTGTATTTACAAGTTTGATTTGTGGTGGGTGCCACATTTTTGTATCTTCACTCTGTAATAGAGAAGCACCTAAAATATATAAAGCCAGATAAGGATCTAAAATGGACGTTGAGTCATATGCACTTAGGCAGCCTTTCGAAAAAATTGAGTGGAGTTAGGATTTTACATTTCTAGACTGCATAAAAGAGGAGAAATATCCAGATTGTCTTACTGGAAATGCACTAGGATTACATGTTTGAGCTGTTAGTTTCAATTGACAATGTAGCACAAGTATAACTTATGACTTCTTCATTTGATTACTTTGACTTTAAGCCCTAACTGCTAATCAAAATATTTGAAGATATTAGTCCTACTGGAGATAATCAAGTGCACACATCAAAGTTATGCCACTGTATCATTTTGTTTGGAAGTAGTATAAGGTTAGGGACGCATGTAGTTAGGGAAGGGGTGTGGGATTAGGGACACGTGTGGTTATATGACATTTCATTTTGGTAATTACTTATAAATCATTACCTTAACCCTTGGTGATCTTGATCGGTCTCGTTTGGTTATGCGGAACAATAGCTTTCTCTTGGTGGTGAGGTGGCCTCATTGAACATAGTGAAAATAACAATGCTGAATGCAATGACTATGGTAATAGACTCCCCCCCCTGAGGTAGTAACAACAGCTTCCTACTAATTGTAAGGTGGTTTCAATGAACACAATAATAATGTAGTGACATCGGGAGTAGAGGCACTATTTCTTTTCCACTTCTTTTTCCTTTGAACTTTGTCATCCTCTACCCCCCCCCCCCCCCCCCCCCCCCCCAAAAAAAAAAAAAAAAAAACCAAAAAAACCCCCAAAAAAAAAACCCCAGTAACCACCAACACACACACACACAGACACTGCCCAATATTCTTCTCTTTCATGTCAGTTATCTAGGCATTGCCTTGGTGGCTAGACGGACACTGACCTTTTTTCTAGTGTAACTGCCTTTTGGAAACTTGTATTGTAGATTGTAAGTAAAAGAAATGTAATATAGCCTGATATGCACATTTGATTGTTAGCAATTCCATATTCTAGATTGTATGCTGCCTTATCAAGTTCTCCATGTGGAGGATTGAACCACTTACGGAGCATAGAGTGGGCAAATAATAGTGGTTCTTCTCTTGAATATCATATTTTTCTCAATGAATTAACTTCCAAGATCATGTTTTTCTCAATGAGTCAGGTTCATGCTCATTGGCGAAACATGCTTGAAAACTTGTGGTAGCTGAACTTCCAAGATCATGTTTTTCTCAATGAGTTAGGTTCCATACTCATTGGCGAAGCATGCTTGAAAAGTTGTGGTAGATGAACTTGCAATGGGTGAATATCATCTTGGAATGAAAATCATTATCCATGATGAATGGGTTGGTAAACAAGGTTTTAAATCTTTCTTGGTTTAGTGCTCACTTCAGTTATGGTGGTTCATTTCATATTAAAAGCATGAGAGTGGAACCTCCCTCACTTTGACTTTCTACCTATAATGTTTGTAACTCAAATAAAGTAATAGATAATTAAGTCTTTATTTATGCAATAATGGAAGTAAGAACGCAGAACAATGCAAGTAAAACATGACTTAAAGGTAATCCAACAAAAATGAATATTCATTTGGGTGTCAAGAGAAGTGTATACAAAGGATACTTTGATATATTGTGTCTGCCTGCACTTTGGCTAAAAACAGTCCAGAGAAGTCTCTACACTGGAGCACAAGATCTACAAATAGGTATCTGTTTCAAGAAACACTTTGTTCTTTGGTCCAGTTGTCTCTGGTCTGACTGGTCTCATCTGGTAGGTCAAATTGTGGTCTTACCAAGGTCACTTGACAGATATAGAGAGGACATAATAATAGTATTCATTTGTTTCGTCAAGTATTGCATAGATGCGAATCGGTGGATATCTGGATCAGGTAGGAAAGATCAGGAAAGGGGAAAAAAAAAACAATAATATAGGATGTTTTGTAAGTGGCATGAACTACAAATGCATTGGCTCTGAAGTGTTTTTTTTCTCTTCTTTCATCTGGTACGTCTTGCCAAGGTCACTTGACAGATATAGAGAGGACATAATAATAATATTCACTTGTTTTGTCAAGTATTGCATAGATGTGAATAGGTGGATATCTGGAACAGGTAGGAAAGATCAGGAAAGGAAAAAAAAAACAATAATATAGGATGTTTGTAAGTGGCATGAACTACAAATGCATTGGCTCTGTAGTGTTTTTTCTCTTCTTTCAATTTGGTTCTTAATTTTTTGGCATGCCATCTGCAAGAAATCTTCGAGGATGTGATGTAGGTTAGGATTCTCGGTTTGCAGTAGTGACTGAATTTTGTGAAACTTTGACTTGAGAGATTAGAGTTTTACAGTGCTTGCTCGATGCAGTTCAAGGAACATATATAAGTAAACCTGTAAATATTAGAGAATTTTCTTATTATTGCAACTTATTTTGATATGCCATGCTTGTGTGTCCCGTATTCCCCCCTCACCAAACTCCTAACTTCTGACTAATTTCTTAGGAGACTCAAAGCTCCTTGCCGTTTCTTGTTCACAGATGGAAAATCAATATGGTAGTTTTAATGGTTTTTTATTTTACTTATTTATTATTATTATTTTTTTGTGGCGGCGGGTGGTGGTTGGTGGTGTGTGGAGTGGAGTTTATCCTAGTATTCTGCAATTTTTATGGTATTTTTTGCGAAGAGGTAAAGATTAGTTTTCAGCAATTTTTGGCAATGTGTTTCTTCTACTTATAGTTCTTTCTAAATACAGTTATGTTATACCACATCTTTGGAGATAATATCTTGCTCTATGTGGTAAATCGTGTATTTGGAGATTCTCTCTCCCCTCCCACACCCCCCCCCCCCAAAAAAAAAAAAAAAAATCACCCTAGAAGGGGGTTTGAATAGGTGATGGCTAGCAAAATATACGGAATTAAAAATTTCACTAACAACACAATAAACCCACAACCAAGAAATGAAGATGTATATCCCGTAAAGGGCTCTGAACTTCTCCTCAAGATTTCTTTTAATAAAGAGTTGAGTTGAGGTGCACAATTGTTTTCTTGATTAATAGAGTATAAACAATGAACTCAAATAATCGCAATAATGTAAAGCAAAGAATAATGCAGATAATAAAAGAGAGAGTTAGAGAGATCAAACGCAAGCCAATCGCAAACGCAAGAAGTTGTTATCGAGGTTCGAGCCACTTACTCTACGTCTCCACCTTTAATGCAATGCAGGATTTCACTATACTTCAATTGTATAAAACTAAACTTGCTCCCGCAAGATACGGAGCCACAACTTCAACTAAAAACCCTCTTTTCAAGAACTCTTCGCAATGAAATACAAGATCGGGTGATCTTTCATAATATCACAAACTTTCAATAGACAATCATATAATTTATGAATAGAGAGTGGAAGCTCAGAGATTGTGTGAATGAGAAAAACTTGAAGGAATGTAAAGTGGAAGCTAAAAAAACTTTTGAAGAATTGCTTTTAAGAATTTTTGCACAAGAAAATACTTGTAAACTTGGGATTAAGTAATTCGGTTATCAGTAGTCTCACTGTATGGAGAGACATGAAACAAATGTGATTAACCCAGTTCGGTCATTAAAAATCAAATTCAGAAAGTTTAGACTCAGAAAATAGTCGTTGGAGGCAAAATAGGCAAGTTTGCTAGTCTACTAGTCGACCTGCAGCGACTAAAATTCTAGCTGTTTCTGGTGGTTGACTGGCCTGGGCTAGAACAATTGGTGCTAAGCTAGTCGTTGATCGCTCGGTCGACCGAGCTCAGACACAGGGAGCTATGTGAATATGTGGTCGACTGGGTGGTCGACCACAGAGCTTCTTGCTCTGCTGGCGGTTGATCGTGCGATCGGCCGACCCAAAAATTAATTTTTGTTTTCTTTTAAAATCTTTAAAACTATTTTGAAAACTAACTAAAAATATATTTAAAGACGTTATAAATATTGTATAAATTAAACTATAAGATAGGATATATGTATAAAAATGTTTGTATATAAAATCACTATTTTTTTAAAGATTAACTATAAAACTATTTTGAAAACTAATTTGAAAAATTCTTTTGTGTATGTGTGTATCTATGAGCCTTCTAACATTTAAATTAGATTTTAACAAACTAAGATCTTACATATGTTCAAGAGTAAAACACATAATCAAGACTTATTGTGGTGCTTATTCGCAGCCAAAATCGATTACTTGCACTTGAATAATCTTGAGTGCTTCATATTCTCCACTTGTGAGTTGATTGAAGCAAAACTCTTTACTCTTGAAAACATGTTGAACTCATAAACACTTAAACATAATTATTAGAACCAATAAAATGAATTTTGGAATCATCATAACAGATAGTGTGATTGTACCCTTGGGTTAACAATCTCCCCTTTTATGATAATGAAAAATGGAGTTATTTTAAACAATTTGGAAAAATTTCTTGTGAAGCTTCCCTGAGATTATGCATATATAAAAATATATATTAATTTAAACTCTAAGCAAGTGACATATATACTAATCAACAAGATCAAGTCACATAAATGCATATAAACAATAACTCAATAAGCATGATATGCATTTAAACAACCTCCATCCATCCAATCTGCCATCCTCCAATAAAATAAAACATAAATATGTATATGGAGATCAAAAGCAACTTATGATATGAAGCAAAAGTTACGATTCATAACAAATTACAAAGCAAAAACATTCATTACATGTCCAAGCCAAGCCAAAGTTAAAGAGTTATAAGTTTTCAAACTAAAATACTCAAACATAAAGTAACTCCTAAGATCCCATCTTCAGTTCATCCTCTCCCTTTTTTTGTCGACATCAGAGGGGGTGGAGGAATGGATCACTCATGATGTGGTGTAGTGCCAAAGATCTTTTCGTCGGTGTAGATACAATCATCAAGTTGATCAACAACAATGTTCTAAAAAGCGGTTTCAGTACGCGAGCGGTCCGAAAGCACATAATGCTTAAACGGTTTAAACGGTGATTAAACGGATTACACGTTTTATTATTATTATAATATATAATAATATTATAATACTTAAAACATGAAAATATTAGTTCATAAACTCCAAAAAAGTATAAAAGATATAGTAAACGTAACTTGAAAAATTAAATTGCTAGTACTAAGAAGCATTTAAAAGTAATAATGACAATCAATTTAAAGAACATCAATGTACCTCCACCTCCAACAACTATAGTTAAAAAATACGTTTTAGATGAACAAATATATGTATTTCTTTCAAAAAAAACATACTTTCAACAACTTTGGTTCACTGTTAGATGCAACTGCAAGTAATGTACAACTCTATCCTTCTCACCTTGAGGCACTCATCAACCTATTAAAAGAAATAAAGACCATTGGCAAAAACTTGGGCAAAATACGTGCACGCGATGGGGAGAGAGCTGACCGAAGAGGTCGTCGTCGACGCTTTGCTGTTGACAAGAGAGCTAATCGCAAGGGGAGGTCTTTGTCGACAAAGAGGAAGGTCGCAGTGGGACGATCAACTGCAAGGGGAGATCGTCGTCGAAGGGGGAGTTCGCCACAGGAGGATCAGCGCTTTATGAACTTCTTCGTCGTCGAGCTTTGGGAGCTCTAATCCCCAGGAGGATCGTCGACGCTGTGAGTTTCGGGAGCTTCAGATAAAATCAGGACTTCGGAAGCTTCGTCATCTCGTCGTCATGAGCATCGAGAGGTTCTTCGTGAGATTTAGGAGTTTCGTCGTCTCCACAGGAGGATCGAGGATGCGGATAAATTTAGGGCCCACGAGTCCTAATTCTCTAACACGTGACAATTTATATCCTCAATTATTGGAGCGGGTTTGAGTTTAGTTAGTTTAATGGGTTCGAAATTCGAATCCATTTAGAAAATGATTGAATAACGTTTAAACGGATGCTAATTAATCACCGATTAGACGCTTAATTATTGCTTAAGCGAATTAATCGCCTGGCCGAGTAATCGGACCGCTTTCTTCAAGTTCTACTCAGTTTCAGGCCGAAAACATTTAAGCGGACGATTAATCGGCCGCTTAAACCTTTTTTAGAACACTGATCAACAATTTGCTGATGTACACCTGTGGGTTCAGTCAATGCAATTCAGAGCATGGTTCAAAAACTCGGTTGTTCCAGTTTCGACTAGGCGAGTCGGAACCGGAACGACCTTTTTCGTTCTGAGATCGCGCCGCGAGTCAACATTTTGCATTGTTTTACTTGACTCGGGGCTGACTCAGCTGAGTCACCTGAGTCGAGGTCGAGTCGAGCTGAAATTTCATATTATTAATTTCATGTATTTTAATATTTTACTAAAAATGTAAAGCTAATATTTACTTTTGTGAAAAGAGAAGTTAATTTAAATTTAATTAATTTCATATAATTTACTAAATTATGCATTTATTTTGATATTTTAATACCGCGATGCATGTATTTATGCATTATCTTCATGTTTAGTGTGCTAGGTGATATGTTTTGGACAAGTTATACGTCAATTTTGATGTTTATATATTTTTAAAGTTTTGTTGTGATTATTTCAGTATTTTTTGAGCCATCTATGTAGAGCTTTACGTGTCTCACCCGAGTCGGGGCCACGACGCCGCGATCAATGCGAAACGGTGCTCGTCGAGTCAGCGGCGGAGGCCGCGACTTTGAACCATGATCCAGAGAGCAAAAGGAGGACTGTTAGGGGTTAAAGGGTGAGAGTAGCCGGAAGGCATGGGAAGTGGCCGCCCATTACGGGAGTACTCATTGTCATTGCAATCTTGCAGATATTATTGTGCAGTATAAATATGAGCCAAAGTATTGTGAAACATCTTGATTAGCATGAATCACATCTTGGTTCGAAAGTACCTTTTCAAGGAGAGTGGTAGTGTTGGAGTGACTAAGTGAAAGAGAGTTCATTTGGTTCATCAGTGTAGAAAATGGATCAGATGAAGAGGAGGAACTTGACCCAAACTGAGGAGGATGATGTCCATGAGTGTTTTGAGCACGGAATGCTCGTATAGTAGCAGAATGCATCCTTTTGAGGAGCCTGATCAAGATTAACAACAGGAGGAATAACAGTCTCTTGAGATAAATTGACATTATAATGCTTGAAAATGTGAGTAAGCATCATTCCAAAAGGGGAGATTCTTATTTGTCATCATGAGAGTGTCAGAGAGCATATAATCACGAAGGAGCTTGGGGATATTGACTTGGATACCCTTCTGGAGACTGTATATAAGAAGTGGTGCACAATCTCCAACGTGACTAAATTCACTGAATTTAGGAAGGATATTGTGCAAAACAATCTTGACAAAGACTTGAGAAAGAAGAGTGAAGTGCTTCACGCCCTCATCATTGTCGTGGATCAAGGTTGAAGCAGTGATATATGACTCATACTCACGGCACTGAACAAAAGTCAAAAGATTATGCTAAAAATATCTACTCCCGCACGAGTTTTAGAATACAGATGTTCCCAACTCTACTATGAGTAATATTGTTCTCTAAAGTCAAGTTACAATAGAATTGGATGACAAGATTAGGGTAAATAGGTTCTTTGATGGAAAGGAAATATTTGAGCTTGTGTGATTTAAGTAGTTGATCAAGATTAAGGTGGTCAAAATCACTGATTACCAAAAATCTACTCGAAATAACTTATTACAAAAAAATCTCTATCAGGTAGAAATGGTGAAGCAATTATAGACCTAGAATCAGATGATTTTTTGGATTTAGAACTTTTACGAGATCTCTTGCTAGTAGACATGATTGGAAACAAGGAATTTCAACAAAAATGAAAAACAAAGGAGATAAAGAAAATTACCTCAAATGAAAGTTGAAAAAACTCCACACATCAACTAAGAGCAAGTGGAATTGAGTGGATTTTGAAGAATTTTGAAGAAATTATGAGGAATATTGGTGAAATTTTGAGAGGAGATGGTTTAGAGGGGAGTTGGCAGCAAAGAGAGAAGGGTTGAAATAGGGATCTAGGATTTTAAAATGTATTTAAAACAGGCAAACCCGACTCTTGGTTGATCGGCCCGAAGGCTCTACACGCAGTGCAGTCCAGTGTTCTAAAAATCGGCTTCATTATTCGTGCGGTCTAACACTGAATAATGATTAATCGGATTAATCAGGGATTAATCGTTTTTTAAAATTTTAATATATTTAATTATATTTATACACAACTACATATGAATATATACAGTTAATTATTGAAATTATCTAAATATTATACAAGATAATATCTAGATGTGAAGTTATAAATTATGATATGATAAATAAGACAATATGAATAAATAGTAAAAAAGAAAGAAGTAAAAGGACTTATTTCTTCACATTAGTAATCTAACATTTCAAATTTTGCAACATAAATATAAATCTAAGAATTTACTTGCAAAATAAGATAAATAAAAAAATTAATTAATTTATCAATCAAAATAATGAGCTTTAAAGAATGATGGAGAAAGATTGCTAAACAAGTTAATTTAAAAAATAATCAAAAATAATAAAATATAAGTATAACTTTATGCAAATATATACAATAATAAAATATGATAATTCATCTACTATTTAATAAATAATAATTCATTTACTATTTAATAAAAGATCATTATCAAATAATCAACATCACAACATAAACTACTTAGCGATCCAACACATACAAAGTGATAAGTTATTCAAATAAAAAACATATGAAATACCTAAACGATTAATCGGGGATTGATTGGATTAATCGGGGATTGATCGGGGATTAATCGGAGATTAATCGTTTTGGACCCGATTAATCGCTTGAGTGCATAATCAAAGCAATTAATGTAATATTAAGCGGGCTGCCATTGAATAGGATTAATCGACCGATTAATCCGATTTTTAGAACAGTGGTGCAGTCCTGCGGTTGACAGTGCGATCGACTGTCCATCAGGCATTACAAGCTATGCAGGCCTACAATCGATTAGGCAAAGAGTCCATTCAACTCTCTGTATCTCAGTCGATTGGGATGGCCCAGAAAACCAAATTTTAAAAATTTACTATTGGTTTGTATAAAATTTTACTTTACTAAAAAAATAGATATTTGTAAATTAATTTTGAACTGGAGATGGGATCTTTGGAGTTAATTTATGTTTGAGTGTTTTAGTTTGAAACTCTTTGGTTTGTAACTCTTGAACTTTGATTTGGCATGTAATGGATATTATGGTTTGGACATGTAATGAATGTTTTTGCTTTGTAGTTTGTTATGAATCTTAATTTTTGCTTCATATCATAAGTTGCTTTTGATCTCCATATATACACACACACATATATATATACATACATATACATACATATACATATACGTATATATATACATGTATATATGTATATGCGTATATACATATACATATATATATGTATTTGTATGTTTTATTTTATTGGAGGATGGCGGATTGGGTGGATGGAGGTTGTTTAAATGCATATCATGCTTATTGAGATATTATTTATTCTAATAGCTGTTGGAGGCAAAATAGGCAAGTCTGCCAGCCTATAGGTTGACCGACAACAGCTAAATTATAGTCCTTGATCGGCAATGGCTAAAATTCTAGTCGTTGTTGGCAGTCGACCGACCTGAGACCAGAGTTCATTTGAACATTGAATTGGCGGTCGACCGGCCTGGACTAAAACAACTGGTGCTAAGCTAGCAGTCAATCGAGCTTTAGACACAGAGCACTGTGCATATGCAGTCGACCATAAAACTTTTTGCTCTGCAGACGGTCGATTGATAGTGCCCCAAGAATTGATTTTTGTTTTCTTTTAAAAATCTTTAAAACTATTTTGAAAACTAATTAAAAATATATTTAAAGATATTATAAATCTTGTTTTAGTTAAACTATAAGATATAGGATGTACGGATAAAAATGTTTGTATATAAAATCAAATAATTTTTCAAATATTTTAAACTATAAAACTTTATTTTGAAAACTATGAAAGTTAATTTGAAAAATTCTTTTGTGTGTGTATCTTATGAGCGTTCCAACATCTAAGCTAGATTTTTACAAACTACGATCTTACATATGTTAAAGAGTAACACACATAATCAAGACTTCTTGTGGTGCTTTTTTGTATCCAAAATTGATTCCTTGCACTTGAATCATATTGAGTGCTTCATATTCTCCACTTAATTGAAGCAAAACTCTTTAACTCTTGAAAACCATTAGAACTCAAACACTTAAACATAATTATTAGTACCAATTACATGACCTTTGGAATCATCAAAACAAATAGAGTGATTGTACCCTTGGCTCAACATCTCTCTCTCGCTCCCCCCCCCCCCCACTGGGTCAACATCTCTCTCTCTCTCTCTCTCTCTCTCTCTCTCTCTCTCTCTCTCACATTTAATGTGAAAATGTACGAGTCAATTTCATTTCTTTGGGTTCTTGATTTTTATGTTCGGGTATTGGTGCATTGACTTATCTATTTATTGTTACTTTAGGTTGTTGAGAGTGGGGGAAAGAACATTGAAATTGCGGTGATGACAAAAGAAGGTGGTCTTCGGCAACTGGAGGAAGCTGAAATTGATGCCATTGTTGCAGAAATTGAGGCAGAGAAAGCTGCTGCTGAGGCTTCAAAGAAAGCTCCCAAGGAAACATGATTCTAGGTGTTTCCAAGCATTATTCGCTATGTACGGTCAAAACCCAGTATCTTCTCTATGATTGTTGCTTTTATGATAAAAATGGATATTTCGCCTTCAGCTTGGTTACTGGTGTGTTTGTATCCCCTTTAGAGTTTATTTGTTAAAGACTTATGCAACATTTTATGTTGTTTTTTGTTGTCTGTTCCTTCTTACAGCTTCCAGTTTAGAAACCTAATGCCTTCTTTGGAAAACAAAGATATTAATGCGATTTAGCACTTATTATGTTTTAAGCATGACTATAGTGATATTCACCCTTTTTGGTCAATCAAGTCGCCGTGCCTCATAATATTTATTTGAATCTGTAGGAAACTTTGAGTTGTTTTTCAAATCTAAACTAAATTGCACCTTCCATGTTCAATTAAAATTTTTTATGGAGTTTTTCTGAGTTTTCTTTTGCATCTGTTCTTGAAATCCCACTGATTCTTATTTCTTTTTGGAACTTGTTACTCAGTGCTGAATGTAGATTTTTCGTCATCTTTACATGTTTGTCGGGCTATTTAACTCCATGACTTTTGATAATTGCTTGATCCTCTGTGGTTTGCTCTTCTTATTCACGATTATGAACAAAACTATACCTCCTACTTGACCATTTCATGAAAGTACACAGTGTTAAGTTTTCCCTCATTAAGCCATGTAGTTTTAGATCTTTGTTCTCACACGATCTCGTCTTCCTCATACATGTATAGGGAATCCGATCGACATGATCTACGTCTAATGTGTAGGATCTCCTTCCTAAAGTTTGTCCATCTCTAATAAGGTCAGCAAGCATGAAGCAAAGAAAACCTAGCAATCAATACAGTAGTTGATGTGTTATATAATGTAACAGTTAACAATGGGAGAGCCAAGAAGGTGGTTGTTGAGCTAAGATTTGTGTTCGTTTTATAGCAGATGTTTCCATAAAAGAACCATGGATTCTTGGCCAAACATAAAAACAGGACACTCCAATCATTATGTAACTTTCTTTTTGCTCAGTAAATTAGAGATTACTTCACACGGATGAACCTACTCGATGAATTAGCTTATGTTTAGTGTTCCTTCTCCTGTTGTGAGAATTATACAGAAACAATGTGAAGAACTATTAGTTCTGGCATTATCTCCCTCATCATTGGCCTCTCTTCGCCTTTCTCACTCGAACATTGTCTTGCAATATCTGCAACAGCTTTCAACTCGTTTAGTTGTCCCTCCAGGATCCAGTCCTGCTTCAAAAACCATCCCTTTGTGAGAAGCACTTGCAGAGGACATGGAGAATGTCACGAGATCACAATACCATTTTGACGAATCAGGCAAAATAGTTTTCTCCTGGTTAAGAGCTCAAACAGCACAACTCCAAAACTGTAAACATGGCTTCTCTCTGTCAACATGCATGTGTGAGAGTACTCGGGGTCAAGATATCCAAATGTGCCTTGCACTTCAGTTGAATTTTTCGATTTAGATTCTGATAGATTTTACACTTCTTTTATTTTGAACTTTTTTAAATTTTGAATTTAGTTTTCATAGATAGAATAGGATTTATTGTAAGCTTATAATTAAGCCTCTTGTATGCTTTAATTTTAGAATCGAATTTTGATTAATAAATTTTGAGTTTTCCTCATATTCTTGCTCGTGGATTCGAGTTGTTATCTCTTACTCGTGGATTCGAGAAATCACTCGTGGATTCGAGTATCGTGTTCATAGATTCGAGCACAATTTCTACCTGAAAGTCTTCAGGATTTGTGGCGCTAGAATGAGATCTAGCAAGTGTCATTCGTCTTCTCTGCTTCTTGTGTCAATTGGTATCAGAGCTTTGACAAACATTCCGATGATGGCCGAAGACGATGACGAATCACAAAGCCTCTCCATCAGAGTAACACTGTTAAAGGAGATATCAGCAACATTAAGTCAACCTTGGATCGTATGGCCCAAAGCCATTGAAAGGATATCTTTTCGGATAGTACGTACCAAAGCGGATTTGGGCATTCATCAATCAATCTTCCACCACCTCCATTAGGTAACCCTCATCCACAATCTTCACCACAACAACTTTTCCTCCAACGACCACCACCACGACAACATCCACGGCAACCATCACCACCCCCAAGACGTCCCGTCTAGAATCTTCTATACAAAAATCTTTCCAATGAGGAGTTTCACCATCCCTTCTATCCAGATGAAGACTCCGAAGATGAGGTTTATGACGGAAGGATGGCCTACGGGCGTGGCCCATGGTGGATGTCCCATCCAAATTCCAATAGGAGAGGAGGATTTTCTTTTCCTAACCTGGGTAGAAGAAGAGGAGAGTCAAGTTCAAACGAGTACTGGATGAAGATTGAGATTCCTTCCTTCAGTGAGAATCTTGACAATGAATCCTTCTTGGATTGGGTCTATGAAATTTATAAGTTCTTCGACATGACTTACGTCTCTGAGGAAAATTATGTCAAGTTCGTGGCGTATAAGCTCAAAGAAGAAGGAACCGCATGGTGGGACCAGTTGCAAATCGCTAGGAGGCGGCGAGGTAAGCCACCCATGATCACATGGAGGCACATGAAGCAACTCCTGCAAGGTAGATTTCTTTCACCAAATTACCAATAGATTCTTTACAACCAATTTGAGCAATGCAAACAAGGCTACCCATGATCACACGGAGGTACATGAAGCAACTCCTACAAGGTAGATTCCTTCCACCCAATTACCAACAGATTCTTTACAAGCAATTTGAGCAATGCAGACAAGGCATAAGAACTGTTGCGACGTACACAGAGGAGTTCTACTGCCTTACATCGCGGTGCGAACTATTAATCACGGAAGAGCAACAAACTGCGAAGTATGTTAACAAGTTAAGATATACCATCCAAGAGGGTGGGTGTAACCCTCCATGACTTGTTCTCTGTTGATGAAGCCCAAAACAAGGCTATGAAGATAGAGAGGCTACAAAGCAGAGCTTCACTTTCGAGGCGTCAATTGCCAATCGAAGAGCCCGCAGAAGGTGACGGAGTTCAGCCGAGCTCCGCGACGGCTAATCAACCACTAGTACATCCGACGATCAAGGCTTCCGTTGACACAAACAAAAAACCTCCGTAGTTGCCAAGAACAAAGATGATCCTTACTCCAAGCCCAGAATTGGCAAGATGATCCTCACTTGTATTATTCAGAAAGTGTTTTTGCAGCCAGAGATCCCCGACACCATGCAGGGACATCAAATCTTCTATTCAAGGTGTTCGGTCAAGGATAAATTTTGCAATCTTATCATTGAACATGGAAGCTGCGCGACCATTGTCTCTAGAGCACTTGGATCACTTGAAGCTAGAGCTAAAGTCGCATCATCTTCTCTATGACATTGGGTGGATCAAGAAAGGCCGATGCATTAAGGTAACAGATTTATATTATGTTCCTATTTCTATTGAAAAGTTCTATCAAGATTCCGTTGTATGTGATGTTATCGATATGAATGAGTGCCATATTCTTTTGGGAAGACCGTGGAAACATGACATTGACGCTACCTACAAGGGAAGAGAAAATATATATGTGATCACTTGAAAGAAAGAATTGCATTGAGATCAATTCCAGTGGCTACAAGATCTACATAGAAAAGGGTGCCTTCAATTGTATCTCAGCGCAATCAGAGTGATAGGAACTCGAGGACAAGTTCTTTTGAAGAGAGGAACTGATATAGGAGACCAAAAATAAGGCAAGACAAACAGAAGGCCAAAATAACTTGACCTGAGCCTTCTTTTGGACTGTCGACAAGATTTTTCCGAAAATAAGGGCTTGTCAGTTTTCTCCTTAGCAGTTGACAACATCCTTCAACTGTCGACAACCTTATTACATAATAGCGTATTTAAGTCTGCTAAGGATTCTATTTTGAGTTTCAAATTTGGATTCCGATAGATTTTATTTTCTTTATTTTGAATTTAGTTTCTATAGATAGAATATGATTTATTGTAAAGTCTATAAATAGGCCTCTTGTCCTCTTTAATTTTAGAATCAAATTTTGATTAATGAACTTTGAGTTTTTCTCATATTTTGTTCATTGATTTGATTTGTTATCCCTTACTGGTGATTTGAGTAAATCGCTCGTGGATTCGAGTATCGTGTTCGTGGATTCGAGCACAATTTCTACCGAAAGTCTTCAAGATTCGTAGGTGCTAGAACGAGATCTAACGGGCTTTGTGTGTCTTCCTAGCTTCCCATGTCACATCTTACACTGCTGATCCTCCACCGACTATCCCCCCTTTTCTTCCCTTGTAGTCGACCACCCATCCTTCGTTGATCGATCCTTGTGCCAGCCCGGACCCTTGTGATTGAGGATTGAGGCATCCCATCGAGGGTTGTGGCAACACGTCGGGCGCACGGCCAACTCCTTCAGTCAGCTTCAAGAGCTCAACTCAGAGCACTTTGAAGATCTGGATGATGCTGTCGGTGCAACAGAGATCGTAAGGCCATTTGTGGACGTGTACAAGGTAATTTTGCAACAGTTTGGACGTGGCTGCGGACAGGTCCAGACTGTTGGAGGAGATTGAGTGTGTAGATGGATACACAGAGGAGATAAATGAGAGGGACTTAAAGCGCCGCCGAACAGCGATTTGCGCGTCGTCGTCGGAGGACATTTTCAAGATTTCTGATTAGTTAAAGAAAGAAGAGAGATGTTATTTGATTCTTGATTTAGTTTTAGTTATCTTCTCATTATAACTCAATGAAGAATAGTTTAGTGAATAATATGTTGCTTGTGTTCTTTTTTCCCCACTCTTTCTAATGGTTTCTAATGCTTTACAAGGTTTTGGGATCTTTCAATGTTTTTTTTCTGCAAACGAGTAGTATTGATTTCTCTCCACCCAACAATTATTTGTTTGATGAATTTAATTTGATCTCACTAACTTTGCCTTATTAGTGGTTTGATGAAATATTGATGATTTCCTCGTTCTTTCTTTTGTTGATTCTGGCTGTAGACGAGATTTCAAGGGAGGCTCAGACGTTCTGATTTCTTTTGGCTTAAGAATTAACTCAAATATGCACATTGACTTTTACAGTATCGTTTGCTCATTCTTTTCAAGAAATGAGCAAACCTTCAGCTTTCATTTGTTGACACTTAAAAAAGACAAGATTCTTACTGGCCTGAACAATATCTAAACTTGTTGACATTTACAAAAGACGAGTAACAGACAAGCTGACGACCAGTTTTCACCCATCTCCGAGGGATAAGGAAGCAACTTGGACTCCACTGATCCAGTCAAGCAGACAGTGAGCCCGGATTGTCTCTGAACAGACCTCAGCAGGTCTAAAATGCTAGCACTTAGCATCACATGAGCCCAAAGGGATAGCCTCGCCTGAGAGGCTAAGATCATCCAACTTCGCCTTGAAGCCATTCAAAGCTCTGCCAGGAAGCTAACTCATAATTTCGCCTGAACTGCTGAAGCGCAACTCCGCAGAGAGAGTTAGCTTCGCTCGAAGCCACACGCAACTGCGCAGAAGGGTATGCGGTAGCCTCGTCGAAGATCCTTCTTCTGACTTCGCCAGATATTATCTCCAGCTCCGCTGTGAGTTCAAAGCGGGCAGCGCCGCTGCAGGTCTGCTATGGTCAACCTATTGACCATTTAAATCTCAGGATGAGATCAAATCTGATCGAATCAAGACCAAATCTAATCAAGATCAGATCTGGGATCAAATTTGGCAGTTGATTGCCGTAATCTCTTGACTCTTCTAAAATGAGTAAGAGGATCAGGGGAAATCCTTCAACTATATGGAAAGAATCAAAACAGATCAGGAGGATCAACCGACCTGCCATTTTTAGCTTCGCAGAAGCTGATCCTAGCCTACTTTCCAAATTGAAGCAGATTTGATTCAATCTGTTTCTATATTTTTAAGGGACAATTATACCCTTACTCTCCCTATAAATAGCCCACCAGGGGCATGTTTTCCATTATATTCGCAAAGGGGAAAACTTACAAAAAAAAGAGTTTGAGGAGCTAAATTACAAGTATTCTTAAAAAGATTACAAGTAGAGTCTGGTCAGCACGCGACCACTTTGTCCCTTTGACGATGCGAGCGATGAGATTCCCTTCTCGCCTGGTTCGGGGAATCAGAGAATAGAAGGTTGGTAGAACCCTCTTGCTGCTTCTCAAAATCGCCTTCAATTAGGAATTCCTTCTCGCCTGGTTCCGGAGATTCCTTGAGAAGAAGGACGATGTTAGGGCATCAACACCCTGGATAGAGAAAGCAATTCTCTAAAAGATCTCTGAATTCGAGAATGCACGGTGTTTTTTGAAGAAGTCTCTGCTTGTGGAGTCATCTCTCTTGCGTATGTCTCAGAAAATCGGCCTCTGAAACCGGTCCCCTCCCCTTGTGCCCCTGGTGGGCTATTTATAGGGAGAGCAAAGGGTATAACCGTCCCTTGAAGATATGGAAACAGATTGAATCGAATCTGTTTAAATCTGGAAAGTAGCCTTGCTGCGAGGCTAGGATCAGCTTCTGCGAAGCTAGAATTGGCAGGCCGGTTGACCTTCTTGATCCTTTCCATATCGTTGGAGGATTTCCCCTGATCTTCTTACTCGTTTTAGGAGAGTCAAGAGATTGTGGCAATCAACTGCCAAATTTGATCTCTGATTTGATCTTAATTAGATTTGATCTGATTGGATCCGATCTCATCTGGAGATTTGGTTGGTCAAAGGTTGACCATAGCAAACCAATGGCGGAGCTGTCCGCATTGAGCTCGTAGCGGAGCTAGAAGTAGCTTCTGGCGAAGTCCGAAAGAAACCCTTTGGCGGAGCTGGAAGTCCTCTGTGGCGAAGCTGCGAGTTAGCTTCTTGGCGAGGCTTCGAATGGCTTCGAGGCGAAGTCGAGTGATATTAGCCTCTCAGGCGAGGCTATCCCTTTGGGCTCATGTAATGCTAAGTGCTAGCATCTTAGACCTGCTGAGGTCTGTTCAGAAACAATCCGGGTTCACTGTCTGCTTGCTGGATCAGTGGAGTCCAAGTTGCTTCCTTGTCCCTCGGAGATGGGTGAAAACTGGTCTTCAGCTCGTCTGTCACTTGTCTTTTGTAAATGTCAACAAGTTTAGACATTGTTCGGACCAATAAGAATCTTGTCTTTTTTAAGTGTCAACAAGACCCCCTTCAAAGTTTTCGAAAGTCTGCAATGGCTCAGATTTCGAAATACTTTGAACTGCTTTGATTGGTGGAGAATGAACGTCGCCATAATGGTTGAGTTCGCCTTCGCTTTAAATCCTGCTTTGGGATGTAGATTCGCCGAAGAATTGCACAGAGGTTCGTGACTCTGAGTAGCTTCGCGTGCGGGTAGCTCTGCATCTGGGCTTCTGGAGATATGTTCGCCCTGGAGCGTTTGTCGCTTTCCCGAGGCCAACTGCCGTGGGCCAGTTACGAGGAGGATTACTCCTTTGTTCGTGCTGATCGAGGGAGATATTCTCCGATTTGCACGTTTCCGAGGGAGGATATTCCCTTTCTTCCAGGCACAATAAGTGCCTTTATGAGGGAGACGTTTCTTCCTTTGCACGGTTCCAAGGGAAACCGTCCCTTTTCTCAAAGCGCAGTAAATGCCTTAAATGCGCTCGTGCTTCCACACTTGAGGCGGCAGCGCTCAGGCCATGAGGCCTATAAATAGGACACTTGAGGTCCTCTGAAGAGAAGTGATCTGCTCTTCTCCTCTTCTCTTGTTTGAGAGAGATACTCAGATCTCTGAAGTAGTGGGAATGCCCACTCTGGTTATTATCCGGCCAAGGACCGGTAAGTCTTGATCATTCAACGACTTCACCAATTTTAGGGAATTCATCTCCCTTAATTCAGCTTTAATAGGTGCTTCAGGGATCAGTTTCCCTTACTCTTCATCTTGCAATTGAATGGTCTGCAGAGAAGGATTTTGACATAGCTTCCCCAACGAAGTTATCATTCTGACTTGATCACAGAAAGATCATTGTATGTTAAGTCCGCTACATAGGCAGAACTTGGGACCTGGTATCTTCAAGGTTGAGCCAGTCTTGCCATATAGGTGAAGCTAAGACTGTATCGCCCAGGATCAGTCTGGCTTAGCCATATAGGCGAGGCTAGGACTTGGCGTTTGCTGAGCTAGCCCATCACTGCTGTGTGAGCGAGGATTATCCTTTGCTTTAACTGAAATTGGATTGCTTTGCCCCAAAGAATTCGGCTTTAGCGCTTTTGCAGTGTCTTCTGTGTTTAACTGCTAACTTGCTCCAATTTTGCATTGCAGTGAGCTATGTTCGTCGATCTTGTGTCTTGATGAAAAAGACCGAAAAGTTGCCTTATGCTTCCCCTGTTGAAGCTTTACTTTTAAGCAGGAGGAACAACTTGGGGCAGCTGATGTGTGTCCCAGAGGCTGTTGGCAGCCTTTTATCCGAGATGATTCGTTCTGAGGTGAGGCTGGTGGCCGCTTCGTTGGAGATGATCCGCTTCGGGAAAGCGGACGTCACACCTGTGAGATCACTGACATCACTGCCAATTCCCATTATAGGTGATCTATCGTGTTGACGGCGATAAGTTCATTGTCAATTTTCATCAAAGGTGATCTAGCTTCCTGGTGGCAAAATCTGCCATTATGTGGAAAATTATGGCCCTGTCCTTGTGGCACAACTGGTTACGGCCTTGTGCAGGAGGAAGGCCTTTCGCGTCCAGTTGGTCTGGTTTTGAAGCAGATAAAACCACTTGTATGCCTTTTGCGCAAATGGTCCTGTTGAGCAACTGAACCTGTTGTATGAAATACAACTTTGATGTAGTATCAATGTACCTTTCCTCTTAAATCAATGAAAGTTCATTTTCTGCTCATCTGATTTTTGCCTGCCTTCATTGAGAATTTTGGCCATAGCGGGGCTAAACTTTGTGCAGAGTTAAGGACAAGGTCCTTTTTGAATGAGCTTCGCACGATGCTGGCATATTGGCGAATTGTGCCTTTAGTGGGCTAAGGCAATCTTTTTGGTGAAGTTCTTGATGAACTTGTGCGAAGTCCGCACTTCGGCTCATTGGCGAGGTTAAGCCTTAGTGGCTGAAGCAGTGCGTCTTGAAGAGACTATGCGGCTTGAGCAGCTCAAGGCTCAAAGTGACGAACTCTCGCAGCAGGGATCATCGCAGAGGGCAACTTTGGCGGAAGTCGAAGCTCGTTTGGCCCAGACAATGGATTTCGACGAGGCTGAGCTGAAGTCACAGGCGCTTGCCCAGGCTGCTGATGACAGGAGGACGAGGCTGGCTTCCCTTGGAGAGCGGATCAGATCTTACAACGTACGACTGTAGGTCGTTGTATATATATGCCTCCATGTATCCCATCCTTTTGGAATCAATGAAAATAATAATTTTTGTTTTGATTCCCTGTTGAATCTTCAAATTGTTCCCCTTTCTGAATTGTCGATTCCAAATTGTATTGGTGCCTTTCGAGAGAATAGTCCTTTGCTGGATTGAATGCTGAGACTTGGCAGTCTGTCAGTTCAGAGGTCGCGATGACATAACTGGTTGAGGAGCCACCAAGCTTCAAAGTTGGTGATACTTGTCTTTTGTAAATGTCAACAAGTATCGAGACCTGTCTTTTGTAAATGTCAACAGGGCTCAAGGTTGAGACTTGTCTTTTGTAAATGTCAACAAGCTCGAAATTGAGACTTGGCTGTCTGCTGGTTCAGAGGTCGCAATGACATAACCGATTGAGACGCCACCAAGCTCAAGGTTGGTGATACTTATCTTTTGTAAATATCAATAAGCATCGAGACCTGTCTTTTGTAAATGTCAACAGGGCTCAAGGTTGAGACTTAGCTGTCTGCTGGTTCAGAGGTCGCAATGACATAACCGATTGAGACGCCACCAAGCTCAAGGTTGGTGATACTTATCTTTTGTAAATGTCAATAAGTATCGAGACCTGTCTTTTGTAAATGTCAACACGCTCGGGGTTGAGACTTAGCTGTCTGCTGGTTCAGAGGTCGCAATGACATAACCGATTGAGACGCCACCAAGCTTAAGGTTGGTGATACTTATCTTTTGTAAATGTCAATAAGTATCGAGACCTGTCTTTTGTAAATGTCAACAGGGCTCGGAGTCGAGACTTGTCTTTTGTAAATGTCAACAAGCTCGAAATTGAGACTTGGTTGTCTGCTGGTTCAGAGGTCGCAATGACATAACCGATTGAGACGCCACCAAGCTCAAGGTTGGTGATGCTTATCTTTTGTAAATGTCAATAAGCATCGAGACCTGTCTTTTGTAAATGTCAACAGGGCTCAAGGTTGAGACTTAGCTGTTTGCTGGTTCAGAGGTCGCAATGACATAACCGATTGAGACGCCACCAAGCTCAAGGTTGGTGATACTTATCTTTTGTAAATGTCAATAAGTATCGAGACCTGTCTTTTGTAAATGTCAACAGGGCTCAAATTGTAATGGAGTTTGGGAAAAGTCTCGTTTTCACGGGGAGAAACGAGGGAATCACTGTCATAGGTTTAATGTTAACGTAACAGCGAAATGCATATGTGGTCTTACCATTCTATGGATGAGAATTGGTAAGTGATTTTGGAGGTCTCGTTTTCACAGGTAAAAACGAGGGAATCACTGTCATAGGTTTAATGTTAACGTAACAGCGAAATGCATATGTGGCCTTACTATTCTATGGATGAGAATTGGTAAGTGATTTTGGGGGTCTCGTTTTCACAGGTAAAAATGAGGGAATCACTGTCATAGGTTTAATGTTAACGTAACAGCGAAATGCATATGTGGTCTTACCATTCTATGGATGAGAATTGGTAAGTGATTTTGGAGAGGGAATCAAATGGGAACTGGTCCCTTAGGATTTTTAGCAAATCCCTAGCTGTCAACGGGTTTGATATGCCTTTACCAACTACCGTTTGGGTTGGGCTAGCCATGCTATTCCCCTCAGCATGATGAGTTGTCGAGGATTTATGTTGGGCTTAAAGGCCAACATTTTCCTCTATCCTTAATCGTTAAGGATGTTGGATCATCTGGTTAACGTATGTGTAACCTTGATTCGTCTTAGGGACAACCAGTGTATGGCCAGGTTCCTACTGGTTTATGGTTGTATGATCTCGCTTGGAGGAAGAGAAAGGCTCTCTTTGTGTGTACTTTGGACACGAAGATCTTGATCAGAGGTGTAGTGTTAACTTGATCATGGAAGGATCCTTGATTAAGGATAATACTTCTTTAAGAACTTGCCATTGATCGGCATCATGAGTAGGTCGCCATCTGAAGTCATAAGGCGGTATGCTCCGTTTGAATAGACTGTTTCTATCACAAACGGTCCTTCCCATTTAGGCTGGAATTTGCCTTTGGCCTTATGCGTCATAATCATCGGTCGTCTGACAGCTAAAACCTGGTCTCCTTTCTGGAAGACCCTCTGTTTGACCTTCTTATTGAAGGCTTTTGAGATTCGAGCTTGATATAGCTCAATATGTTGCTGGGCTTGAAGTCGCTTCTCATCTAGGGCTTCGAGCTCTTGAAGGCGCAGGCGATCATTGTCTTCTGATGTGATCTTAGTCATTAGAGTGACTCGCAATGATGGCGTCTGGATTTCCAATGGGATGACTGCTTCACACCCGTACACCAGAGAAAAAGGCGTATTACCTATCGGTGTTCGAACCGTGGTTCGGTATGCCCAAAGACACTCACCAAGCTTTTCGTCCCAATCTCACTTGTTCGAGGAGACGAATTTCTTGAGTAGCTTGATGATCGTCTTGTTGAATGCTTCCGCTAAACCATTGGCGGCAGGATTATAGGCGGTTGAAGCCACATTCTGAATTCGGTATTTATCGCAGAACCGATAGAATATTTGGCTTATGAATTGGGGACCGTTGTCGTGGATGATCCGCCTAGGGACACCAAATCGATAGATGACATGGTGCTTGATGAAGTTAATCACATTAGAGGTCTTGACTTCAGTTAATGGTATAGCCTCCGCCCACTTTGAAAAGTAATCGGTTATTGCCAGGATAAACCGGTGACCTCTTATCGAAGAAGGGCTGATTGGCCCTACGACGTCGATTCCCCATGCTTCAAATGGCCATGAAGTAACAGTCGGGTGGAGCAGCTCCGAAGGCTGGTGTATGAAGTCCGCATGAATCTGGCATGCTTTACACCTTCGTGCATATTGGATGGCATCGGCTATCATGGTTGGCCAATAATATCCAAGCCTATGCAATCTGTCTTTAAGCTTTGGACCTGGCTGATGAGCTCCACAAGTGCCGTCGTGCGCTTCTTGGAGCGTTTCCTGTGCCTCTGAATTGGAAAGGCAACGGAGGAGAACACCGTCATATGAACGACGGTAAAGTGTCTTTAGAGTTGGATCGTAGTAGAAACGGAGAGACCTTCGTCTGATAGATGCCGCTTCTTTAGGATCGTCTGGAAGCAGACCGTGCAAAGCATAGTCAATGAGAGGAAAGCGCCAGTCTCTTGGTTCAAGATCCGTGGAGATATTGTAGACTTCTCGAGTTCTTAGCATGTGCTTGGAGCATATAAGATGTCGAGTTGCGACTGTGAGGTGATACTCGGTGTCGGCTGGCAAGGCTAGTGTCGTTGCTAATGCAGCAAGAGCGTCCGCCTTGGCGTTTTGAGATCGAGACACGTGCCCGATGTAGAAGCCTTCAAATAGGTTGGCCAATTCAACGGCCGTGTGATAATAAGGCACCAAGTCTTCATGGCGGACTTCATATTCGCCTTTAACCTGATTGATGATCAGTTTTGAATCGCCATAAGCTTCGAGGTAACGTACCCCCATTCCATGGGAGAGCTGAAGGCCGATGAGCAGGGCATTATATTCTGCTACATTGTTGGAGCATGATTCTGTCAAAGAAAATGCTCTGGGAAGAACATGGTTCTGTGGGGAGATAAACACAACCCCACTCCGGCAATAATCTTGCCTTTAGGGCCCATTCGCGATGCTCCATCAAAGAACATCTGCCATACTTCCTCTTCTGAGGTTGCATAAGACTCGAAGACTTCATCAGGGATATCTTCGTGAAGTTTTGAATATTCCGGAACTGGATGAGCAGCCAAGAACTCTGCAAGGGCCTGGCCTTTAACCGCCTTCTGAGGGGTGAAGATCATGTCGTATTGAGACAATAAAAGTGCCCACTTAGCCAATCTTGAATTCAATGATCCTGGCTTCGTCATAAGAAGACGCAATGGGTTTACTCTGGAGATGACATGTATGGTCTGGCCGACCAAATAATGTCGTGTCTTCTGAACAGCGAAGACGAGAGCTAAACACTCTTTCTCGATAGGGTTGTAGCGAGATTCCGCTCCTATGAGAGTTCTGCTCAGATAATAAATGGCCTGCTCGTGGCCATTGTCGTCCTTTTGAGCGAGGAGGGCACCGAGGGAGTAGTCCAGAGCTTTTACATAAAGCAAGAATGGTTTCCCTGATATATGGGCCACCAGGACTGGAGGTTTTGTGAGGTACCTCTTGATGTCTTCATACGCTTCCTGGCAAGCTTGATCCCATACAAAGGAAGCACCCTTTTTCATGAGTCGGGTGAACGGCTGACAGCGGCCTGAGAGATTTGCAATGAATCTTCTAATATAAGCCAGCCTGCCTTGCAAGCCTCTAAGCTCTTTGAGATTCCTCGGTGGATACATGCTCTGAATGGCTTTGACATTGTCTGGGTCAAGATGAATTCCTTTTGACGTAACAATGAACCTAAGGAACTTGCCACTTGACACTCCCAAGAAGGATTTTGTCGGATTCATTTTCAGTTGATGAGCCCGCATTATGTCGAACATCGTTCTCAGATCGCGAAGATGGTCGCCCTTATTGCGGCTCTTGACAGCGATGTCGTCGACATAGCATTCCACCTTTTTTCGAAGATGGTCACGAAAGATTGTACTCATTGCCCGCTGGTAGGTTGCTCCGGCGTTCTTCAGTCCGAAGGGCATCACAGTGTAACAGTATACCCCCAATGGTGTTTGGAACGAAGTATGCTTCTCGTCGTCGGGATACATCTTAATCTGGTTGTATCCTGAAAAGCCGTCCATGAAAGACATCCTTTCGAACCCGCATGTGTTGTCAATCATGACGTCGGTGATGGGCAGTGGGAATTCATCTTTAGGACAGGCCGTGTTGAGATCACGATAGTCGATGCAGATCCGTATTTTCACGTTCTTTTTGAGGACGGGGACGATATTAGCAACCCAATCTGGATGTTTTTCCTCCCGGATGAAGCCACATGCAATGAGTTTATGGACTTCAGCTTCAATAGCTTCCATGATGTTCGGGCAAAACCGATGTTGTTGCTGCTTGACTGGCTTGACGTCAGGCTTGATGTTTAGACGGTACATAGCGACCTATGGATCAAGTCCGGGCATATCTTCGTAGCTCCATGCAAAGACATCTATATACTCTTTTATGAGCATTATCAATTCTTCCTTCTCTGTAAGTGATAGGCTCTTACTTATAAAGATGGGCTTGGGATGATCTTGACTTCCCAAGTTAACCTGCATCACCTTGTCTTCAGTAGGTGGCTCGCGTAGTTCGAATCTCCTTTCCCACTGGAGGTTTAATTGCTGGGCCCATGGTTCCTTATCAGTAGCTTCTGCAGGCTCCAATTGACTGCTTGAGGTCATATTGACAGTGAGATTCTCGAACATCATTCCCACACTGACGTCTGAGTCCCACTCGGAGGATGAGGCTGAATGTGATGGAATTGGTTCATCGTCTTTGACTTGAACGGTTGTTGACGATGTGGGTGTAACATACCCTAACCCCCTGCGTGTACTATCATAGTAATTTGCAGGCTTTCCTTTAGGCACAAAATTACGCATCAAGCTGCGCCTTCCTCTTCCAAAGTTCAGGCCCATTCTATGCTTCAAGTTATATCCCATTTTCTTCATAATGTGACGTGCCGGCTGCGCGTAATGGAAGAACTGTGGAGTATCTGAACCCGAACTTGAATCTGCGACTGTAGGTCCCCGTGGTGGGTTCTACCGAAGATTATTGGTAATTGCCCTTATTTGGACGGAGGGATCACCATCGTGGCCCCTTCCATAGCTTCCATAGGTGTACTGGCCGCACTCGGCTTATGTAAGGGCACGTGCAGAGAGCCATCCGTAATGGACTCAAATAGCCCAACACTCGCAGGATAATCAAAAGAAATATTATCATTAACTACCCATTCACCTTCATCCTCTGAAGGAGTATTACATTGGGGATTATTGAGACATGCTATAATTGGTTCACCAACCAGAATGGCTGGCATGCCTGCTTCGGATTCTGAATCCGCCTCATTGCCACTTTCATCATCGTCCGGCAACGGTTCTTTAAGTGCTCCACGGGCCTCTTGATACAGGAGAGCGTCAGTGAAGTAGTTTTTCACCCCTTTGAATGGTTGCTTTTCAGCAAAGACAGTTTGTACTGTCGCGTCATCTTCAATATATTTGAAGCATTGGTGCAGGATGGAGGGAACGATCCAGTTAGCGTGGATCCATGGTCGTCCTAGCAGCAGGTTATATGACGTGTCAGCGTCAATGACATAGCATGTCACTTCTGACTTCAGGCTCCCGATTCTGCAACGGAGTCGAATTTTCCCAAGTGGGTGACAGCTTCCGGCATTGAAACCGTATATTGTAATAGTGGTTGCGGACAACCTGTACAGTGGTATGCCGAGGAAGTAAAGAAGCCTTTTGGGGATGATGCTGAGTGCGGACCCCGGATCGACTTGTATTCTTTCGATGCACGTTGAACCGATATATCCGATGTAGTACAGAGGTCGATCGTGCTTGTTGTCTTTGAGAAGCATATCTTCCGATGTGAAGGTAATAGCGGGCACCTTGGGTTGTGTATGATGACATTCTGGGCAAGGAGACTGAACGTCGTCATTAGGGATCTCAGGCATGCATGTCAGAAAGGATTCTGAATTGGCTAGCGCATCCCTGAGTGCTTCTCTTGTCTCTTTTGAGAGGCGAAGGAGCTCGTGTATAGTGATACGAGCTGGGATATTGGCCAGCTGAGCCAATATGTCAAAATGAAAGGGCGTATCAAACCCTTGGCCTGGTGGTTTCTTCAACACGTGGTCGAATCGTACCTCCTTAGGCCTCTCTTTTCCCTTTGTTGGGATTGGAGTGGATGCTGGTATTTGTACTGACGTCGTTTGCTGTTGTGTCTCGTCAGTAGACTTTTCATACTGCCTCAAGTATGATTTTCTGGATCGGGTGCCCGTCTATTGAGGCGTATCGGCTTGCGTCGTGCAAGCAAGCTTTTCCCCTTCTGAATCGCTGAGGGAAGCTGATGTAAAATTCCCATCGTCTGGCAGGATGGAAATGACATTGCAAGATTTGCCCTTTGACTTGGGCTTCTTTGAATCCCACTGCACATCTTAGACGAGGTCTGGGTGTATCCACATGACTTCTCCTGTCTCCAATGTTAAGGGAACAAGACCCTTATTGTTTTGAGTTGTAGCTGGAGGATGCTTGACGTCTAACCGTGGAGCGGGGACTGGATAAGTTCCGTCAGGAACTGTGACCTTTGGAGTTTTGCCGAACTCGAGGGTCACCATATTGGCAGTGACTTTCTTCTGCTCCGTCTTTAATGTCAGAACCCCGGCGTCGACCAAGGCTTGAATTCTATCTTTGAGGACATAGCACTTGTCGGTAGGATGGTGAATCATCCTATGGTAGAGGCAGTATTTAGGGTCGTTGGTGCGTCCTATCTCATTGGGACGCCGAGCGTCTGGCAGCTTCATTTTATTTCCTTTGTGGAGCAAATGGAATATCGTGACCACCTGATCGTCTTGGAAGGAGTATTGTTTTGGAGGGAACTTAGGCTCCTGATGGTTGAAGCCGCTCTTCTTGGCCTTCGACTGCACGTCCCCGGACAATTCCACAGACATAGTCTCTTTCCCTTTGGCTTGAGAAGACTGCGCCATGTCGCTACGTCCTTTATTGCTCACACCCCATTTGCCTCTAGGGGTGGATGGTTCGAACTTTTTAGTCGACTTCTCGGCTATCTCAGCTTGTTCGACCAATTCTTTCCAGGTGTGGGCTTTGACAGCCCCCATGCGAACTTTCACTTGGTCTAGGAAGTTGTGTCTGCATGTCTGTAAGAGCATGGGTAATGGCATCCCTGCTGGGCACATCAAGGATAAATTTCTGAACCGTTCAATGTAGTCACGGACAGATTCACCCTTCTTCTGTATGGTGGAGAGGAGCTTGTCCTTGGTTACTTCGGTATCGTCCTCATAAAAATGAGAGAGGAACCGAGTTTCCAGGTCGATCCAGGAGTTGATAGAGCCCGGGGGGAGACTTCAGAACCAGTCAAACGCCACCCCCTTTAAGGTGCCAATGAACAGCCTAGCCATGATGGCGTCGTTGCCTATAACATTACCACTCTGAGACCAGAAATAGTAGATGTGCTGATTTGGCGAGCTCTTTCCGTCATAGGTATGCAACGTTGGCGGTTTGAACTTCGGTGGATATGGCACCGAATACCACTCCAGCGGATAAGGACGGACTGCCCCGACCTTCTTTAATTCATCCCTCTGAGCTAGGGATGCGATTTGAGCTTGGAGGCCCTTAAGGACTTCGGCGTCTAAGGAAGAAGCCTCCTTGGATTTCTCCGGCTTTGGTTGCTCATTGCTGAAGTGTTCCTCCTCATCGTGATTGCTCCCGGCATCATTGTCATTCCGATTGCTGAGGAGTCGAGCAAGCATCTGTTGAATATTGTCCAGGGCTTCTTGCTGAGTCTTGGAAGTTTGCTCCTGAGCTTCCAGGCGCCGACGAAGGTCGTCGTTGGCATTATCAGCCATGTTGACTGATGCTCTGTCTGTTCGTACTGAGCTAACTGTCGTCGATGAGGCGTACCCACTGTCTTCTTCTTCTTCATCCGATGGCCGGAGTAATCTTCTGGGCTCTAGCGAGGCTAGGGCCGTCGAGGAAGAAGGCTGCTCGTAACTGTAGGGTATCACCACCCTAGATCTGGTGTTTCGGAAAACACCTTCTTCATGCACCAAGACTTCGCCTAAGCCTGGGCTATAATCTGGATCTGGGGAGCTGTAGGGGGTGTCGTCAGCTGTTTGTCTTCCCCTGCACAGCTCTCGTCCCCTTCCGGTCATGTTGACGGATGCAGAGGGTAGATCTCGCGAGACGCTCCTTTTGCGGTGCTTCCTCGGGGCCTGTACCGATAGTCGATCAAAAACTGACCGTCGTCTTGGAGGAGTGGCGAGGATTGGTCCCAGCCGGCAATGGACCGAGTGGAGTGTCACCAGCTGACATCCCACTTGTTGACAACAAGGGAAGAGGTTTGTCTATCTGTCAACAATTTCCTCAAATCAGACCCGGTTGGGTCTCTGCAATCGAGCGCAAAGGCTCTTTTGAATCGCACATAGGACGATGTCCTGCTTCTTTTATCCCTGCAGAAGGGATTAGCACTGAATAGTGCTTCGGTTCTAGCTTCGCCATCAGGCGCGAGCTTAGCGCCTGACGAACCGGAGGGCGGAGCACGCTGTGGTGCTTTACCCGCTATGCTGCTGCAAAGAGGATGGACCTGGTGAGTACGCTATGGAACAGTAGCTTTGTTCATATGAACGAGGCTGACGCAAGGCGTTGCTACTCTTGAATTGGGCGACAGTATGATTGCCGTCTTGACTTTATGATTGGAGCAAACAGGAATCTTGCCTTTTTCTTCGCGAGAGAGGCGCGGTTTAGGCGTAGCTACGCCTGAAGTTTCGGTTGGAGACTTCTGTTTAGGCTTCCATACTCGCCTTGGTAAAGGAGACTTAGGTTCGTAAGGAACCTGATTAGCTATACGCGAGGCTGAAGGGTGTTGGCAGAATTCTGCTTCCGGTTTCTGCTCTGAAACCTTAGCCGTGGAGACCTTCCTATGCTTCCGTGCTCGAAGCATTGGGTCACCCCCAGAGAGGACTTCTTCAAATCTTACTTGATCGAACTGGACCACCAAGTTCTCACAAGTAAAGGAATCAGACTGCGGACGTGCTTCCTTGTTGCGCCAAATAACCGCAGTAGGTTCGCAGAGAACCTTTTCCGTCTCCGCAAAGACTTTCTTTGTAGATTTAGCCAGAGAAGCTCTGGCTGCACCAGCTTTTCTGAATTCAGAATTAGACCCGAGGGTCTGTTCGTCGCATTGCGACACTTGATTCTCGGCAGTAGAGAATTTTTCCCCAGCGGAGTCGCCATCTTGTTTTCCATTATATTCGCAAAGGGAAAACTTACAAAAAAAGAGTTTGAGGAGCTAAATTACAAGTATTCTTAAAAAGATTACAAGTAGATCTCCTCAGAGATTCTGGAGAAGTGTGCCGATAGGAGTCTGGTCAGCGCGCGACCACTTTGTCCCTTTGACGATGCGAGCGATGAGATTCCCTTCTCGCCTGGTTCGGGGAATCAGAGAATAGAAGGTTGGTAGAACCCTCTTACTGCTTCTCAAAATCGCCTTCAATTAGGAATTCCTTCTCGCCTGGTTCCGGAGATTCCTTGAGAAGAAGGACGATGTTAGGGCATCAACACCCTGGATAGAGAAAGCAATTCTCTAAAAGATCTCTGAATTCGAGAATGCACGGTATTTTTTGAAGAAGCCTCTGCTTGTGGAGTCCTCTCTCTTGCGTATGTCTCAGAAAATCGGCCTCTGGAACCGGTCCCCTCCCCTTGTGCCCCTGGTGGGCATTTATAGGGAGAGCAAAGGGTATAACCGTCCCTTAAAGATATGAAAACAGATTGAATCGAATCTATTTAAATCTAGAAAGTACCCTTGCTGCGAGGCTAGGATCAGCTTCTGCGAAGCTAGAATTGGCAGGTCGGTTGACCTTCTTGATCCTTTCCATATCGTTGGCGGATTTCTCCTGATCTTCTTACTCGTTTTAGGAGAGTCAAGAGATTGTGACAATCAACTGCCAAATTTGATCTCTGATTTGATCTTAATTGGATTTGATCTGATTGGATCCGATCTCATCTGGAGATTTGGTTGGTCAAAGGTTGACCATAGCAGACCAATGGCGGAGCTGTCTGCATTGAGCTCGTAGCGGAGCTAGAAGTAGCTTCTGGCGAAGTCCGAAAGAAACCCTTTGGCGGAGCTGGAAGTCCTCTGTGGCGAAGCTGCGAGTTAGCTTCTTGGCGAGGCTTCGAATGGCTTCGAGGCGAAGTCGAGTGATATTAGCCTCTCAGGCGAGGCTATCCCTTTGGGCTCATGTAATGCTAAGTGCTAGCATCTTAGACCTGCTGAGGTCTGTTCAGAAACAATCCGGGTTCACTGTCTGCTTGCTGGATCAGTGGAGTCCAAGTTGCTTCCTTGTCCATCGAAGATGGGTGAAAACTGGTCTTCAGCTCGTCTGTCACTTGTCTTTTGTAAATGTCAACAAGTTTAGACATTGTTCGGACCAATAAGAATCTTGTCTTTTTTAAGTGTCAACAAGACCCCCTTCAAAGTTTTCGAAAGTCTGCAATGGCTCAGATTTCGAAATATTTTGAACTGCTTTGATTGGTGGAGAATGAACGTCGCCATAATGGTTGAGTTCGCCTTCACTTTAAATCCTGCTTTGGGATGTAGATTCGCCGAAGAATTGCACAGAGGTTCGTGACTCTGAGTAGCTTTGCGTGCGGGTAGCTCCGCATCTGGGCTTCTGGAGATATGTTCGCCCTGGAGCGTTTGTCGCTTTCCCGAGGCCAACTGCCGTGGGCCAGTTACGAGGAGGATTACTCCTTTGTTCGTGCTGATCGAGGGAGATATTCTCCGATTTGCACGTTTCCGAGGGAGGATATTCCCTTTCTTCCAGGCGCAATAAGTGCCTTTATGAGGGAGACGTTTCTTCCTTTGCACAGTTCCAAGGGAAACCGTCCATTTTCTCAAGGCGCAGTAAATGCCTTAAATGCGCTCGTGCTTCCACACTTGAGGCGGCAGCGCTCAGGCCATGAGGCCTATAAATAGGACACTTGAGGTCCTCTGAAGAGAAGTGATCTGCTCTTCTCCTCTTCTCTTAGTTGAGAGAGATACTCAGATCTCTGAAGTAGTGGGAATGCCCACTCTGGTTATTATCCGGCCAAGGACCGGTAAGTCTTGATCATTCAACGACTTCACCGATTTTAGGGAATTCATCTCCCTTAATTCAGCTTTAACAGCTGCTTCAGGGATCAGTTTCCCTTACTCTTCATCTTGCAATTGAATGGTCTGCAGAGAAGGATTTTGACATAGCTTCCCCAACGAAGCTATCATTCTGACTTGATCACAGAAAGATCATTGTATGTTAAGTCCGCTACATAGGCAGAACTTGGGACCTGGTATCTTCAAGGTTGAGCCAGTCTTGCCATATAGGTGAAGCTAAGACTGTATCGCCCAGGATCAGTCTGGCTTAGCCATATAGGCGAGGCTAGGACTTGGCGTTTGCTGAGCTAGCCCATCACTGCTGTGTGAGCGAGGATTATCCTTTGCTTTAACTGAAATCGGATTGCTTTGCCCCAAAGAATTCGGCTTTAGCGCTTTTGCAGTGTCTTCTGTGTTTAACTGCTAACTTGCTCCAATTTTGCATTGCAGTGAGCTATGTTCGTCGATCTTGTGTCTTGATGAAAAAGACCGAAAAGTTGCCTTATGCTTCCCCGGTTGAAGCTTTACTTTTAAGCAGGAGGAACAACTTGGGGCAGCTGATGTGTGTCCCAGAGGCTGTTGGCAGCCTTTTATCCGAGATGATTCGTTCTGAGGTGAGGCTGGTGGCCGCTTCGTTGGAGATGATCCGCTTCGGGAAAGTCAGAATCTTTCCGAATTACTTCCCATGTTGTCAACAAGTGGGATGTCAGCTGGTAACCATCCACTTAGTCCATTGCCGGCTAGGACCAAGCCTCGCCACTTCTCCAGGCCGACGATCAGTTTTTGATCGGCTGTCCGTACAAGTCCCGGTGAAACATCATAAAGGAGCGTCTCACGAGACCTACCCTCCGCATCCGTCAACATGACCGAGAGAGGACAAGAGCTGCGCAGGGACAGACAAGCGTCCGATGACACTCCCTATAGCTCCCCAGATCCAGATTACAGCCCAGGCTTAGGAGAAGTCTGGTGCATGAAGAGGATGTTTTCCGAAACACCAGATCTAGGGTGGCGATACCCTATAGTTATGAACAGCCTTCTTCCTCGACGGCAGTAGCCTCGCCAGAACCAAGGAGAAGATCAGTCCAGTCCTCTGATGAAGAAGATAAAGACAGCGGGTATGCTTCTTCGGCGATAGTCAGCTCGGTGCGAACAGACAGAGCATCAGTAAACATGGCTGATAATGCTAACGACGACCTTCGTCGATGTTTGGAAGCTCAGGAGCAAACTTCCAAGACTCAGCAAGAGGCTCTGGAAAACATTCAACAGATGCTCGCTCAACTCCTTAATAACCGGAATAACAATGATACAGGAAGTAACCATGACGAGGAAGAACATCTTAGCAATGACCAGCCGAAGACGGAAAGGTCTAATGAGGGTTCTTCTTTAGACGCTGAAGTCCTTAAGGGCCTTCAAGCTCAAATCGCATCCCTAACTCAGAGGGATGAGTTAAAGAAAGTAGGGACAGTCCGTCCTTACCCGTTGGAGTGGGACTCCGTGCCTTACCCACCGAAGTTCAAACCACCAACATTGCATACCTATGATGGAAAGAGCTCGCCAAACCAGCACATCTACTATTTCCCATCTCAGACCGGTAATGTTATAGACAATGATGTTATCATGGCTAGGCTGTTCATTGGCACCTTAAAGGGGGTGGCATTTGATTGGTTCCGAAGTCTTCCTCCGGGCTCTATCAATTCCTGGATCGACCTAGAAACCCGATTCCTTTCTCGTTTCTATGAGGATGATACCGAGGTAACCATGGACAAGCTCCTCTCTACCATGCAGAAGAAAGGCGAATCTTTCCGTGATTACATTGAGCGATTCAGAAACCTGTCTTTGATGTGCCCAGCAGGGATGCCATTACCCATGCTCTTACAGACGTGCAGGCACAACTTCTTAGACCAAGTAGAGGTTCGCATGGGGGCTGTCAAAGCCCATACCTAGAAAGAACTGGTCGAACAAGCTAAGATAGCCGAAAAGTCGGCTAAAAAGTTTGAACCCTCTGCCCCTACGAGCAAATGGGGTATGAACAACAAAGGACGTAGTGACATGGCGCAGTCTTCCCAAGCCAAAGGGAAAGAGACTATGTCCGTTGAATTGTCCCGGAACGTACAGTCGAAAGTCAAGAAGAGCGGCTTCAATAATCAGGAGTCTAAGTTCCCTCCGAAACAGTACTCCTTCAGAGACGATCAGGTAGTCACAATATTCTATTTACTCCACAAAGGGAATAAAATGAAGTTACCAGAGGCTCGACGTCCCAATGAGATAGGACGCACGAACGATCCTAAATATTATCTCTACCACAGGATGATTCACCATCCTACCGACAAGTGCTATGTCTTCAAGGACAGAATTCAAGCCTTGATCGACGCTGGAGTCCTGACACTAAAGTCAGAGCAGAAGAAAGTCACTGCTAATACGGTGACCCTCGAGTTCGGCAAAATCCCAAAGGTCACAGTTCCTGACGGGACTTATCCAGTCCCTGAGCCACGCTTGGAAGTCAAGCATCCTCCAGCTAAAACTCAAGATAATAAGGGTCTTGTTCCCTTAACATTGGAGACAGGGGAAGTCATGTGGATACACCCAGACCTTGTCCAAGACGTACAGTGGGATTCAAAGAAGTCAAAGTCGAAGGGCAAATCTTGCAATGTCATCTCCCTCCTGCCGGATGATGACAATCTTACGTCAGCTTCCCTCAGTGATTCTGAAGGAGAAAAGCATGCTTGCACAACGCAGGCCGATGTACCTCAGCCGACGGGTACTCGATCTGGAAAATCATACTTAAAGCAGTATGAGAAGACTACTGACGAGATACAACAGCAAACAACGTCAGTACAAATACCAGCATCTGCTTTAGTTCCAACCAAGGGAAAAGAGAAGCCAAAGGAAATTCGATTTGACCATGTCCTGAAGAAACCTTCAGGCCCAGGGCTTGACACGCCCTTTCGTTTTGACATATTGACCCAGCTGGCTAATATCCCAGCTCGTATTACCATACACGAGCTCCTTCGTCTCTCAAAAGAGACAAGAGAAGCACTCAGAGATGCACTGGCTAATTCAGAGTCATTCCTGACGTACATGCCAGAAATCCCTAACGATGACGCTCAGTCTTCTTGCCCTGAATGTCATCATGTACAATCAAAGGTACCCGCTATTACCTTCACAGCGGAAGATATGCTTCTCAAAGACAACAAGCACGATCGACCTCTGTACTACACCGGATGCATCGGTTCAACATGCATCGAAAGGGTACAAGTCGATCCGGGGTCCGCACTCAGCATCATCCCCAAAAGGCTTCTTTATTTCCTCGGTATACCGCTGTATAGGTTGTCCGCATCCACTACTACAATATACGGTTTCAATGCCGGGGAGTAGTCATCCACTTGGAAAAATTCGACTCCGTTGCCGAATCGGGAGCCTGAAATCAGAAGTGACGTGCTATGTCATTAACGCTGACACGTCATATAACCTGCTGCTAGGACGACCGTGATCCACGATAACTGGATCGTTCCCTCTACTCTCCACCAATGCTTCAAATATGTTGAGGATGACGCGACAGTACGAACTGTCTTCGCTGAGAAGCAACCATTCAAAGGGGTGGAGAATTACTTCACTGACGCTCTCCTGTATCAAGAGACCGGTGAAGCATCTAAAGAACCATTGCCGGATGATGATGAAAGTGGCAATGAGGCAGATTCAGAATCCGAGGCAGGCATGCCAGCAATTTTGATTGGTGAACCAATTATAGCATGTCTTAATAATCCCCAATGTAATACTCCTTCTGAAGATGAAGGTGAATGGGTAATTAATGATAATATTTCTTTAGATTATCCTGCGAGTGTTGGGTTGTTTGAATCCATTACGGATAGCTCTCTGCACATGCCTTTACATAAATCAAGTGCGTCCAGTACACCCATGGAAGCTATAGAAGGGGCCGCGCTAGTGATCCCTCCATCCAAAGAAGGTCAGTTACCGATAATTTTTGGTAGAACCTAACCACGGGGACCCATGGCCGCAGATTCAAGTTCAGACTCAGACACTCTATAATTCTTCCATTACACGCGGCCAGCGCACCATATTATGAAGAAAATAGGATATGACCTAAAGCATGAAGAAGGCCTGAATTTTAGAAAAGGAAGGCGTAGTTTGCTGCGTAACTTTGTGCCAAACGGGAAGCCTGCAAATTACTTTGATAGTACACGCAGAGGGTTAGGATATGTTACACTCACATCATCAGCAACGGTTCAATTTAAAGACGACGAACCAATTCCATCGCGTTCAGTCTCATCCTCCGAGTGGGACTCAGATGTCAGTGTGGGAATGATGTTCAAGAATCTCACCATTAATATGACCTCAAGTAGTCAATTGGAGCCTGCGGAAGCTATTGATGAGGAACCATGGGCTCAGCAATTAGATCTCCAATGGGAAAAGTGATTCGAACTACGCAACCCACCTACTGAAGACAAGGTAATGCAAGTCAACTTGGGTAGTCAAGATCACCCTAAGCCTATTTTTATAAGTGAAAGCTTGTCACTTACAGAAAAGGAAGAACTGATAATACTCGTAAAGGAGTATATAGACGTTTTCGCATGGAACTACGAAGACATGCCCGGACTTGATCCACAAGTCGCCATGCACCGTCTGAATATCAAACCCGACGCCAAGCCAGTCAAGCAACAACAACGTCGGTTTCGCCCGAACATTATGGAGGCTATTGAAGCCGAAGTTCACAAGCTCATTGCATGTGGCTTCATACGGGAGGAACAACATCCAGATTGGGTTGCCAATATCGTTCCCGTCCTCAAGAAGAATGGGAAGATACGGATCTGCATCGACTACCGCGATCTCAATAAGGCTTTTCCTAAAGATGAATTCCTACTGCCCATCACTGATGTCATGATTGACAATACCTGTGGATTCGAAAGAATGTCTTTCATGGACGGCTTTTCAGGGTACAATCAAATTAAAATGTACCCCGACGACGAGAAGCATACTTCGTTCCGAACACCCTTGGGGGTATACTGCTACACCGTGATGCCCTTCGGGCTAAAGAACGCCGAAGCAACCTATCAGCGGGCAATGAGTACAATCTTCCGCGATCATCTCCGAAAAACGGTAGAATGCTATGTCGACGACATTGCTGTCAAAAGCCGCAATAAGAATGACCATCTTCGTGACTTGAGAACGATGTTCGACATAATGCGGGCTCATCAACTGAAAATGAATCCGACAAAATCCTTCTTGGGAGTTTCGAGTGGCAAGTTCTTTGGGTTTATCGTTACATCAAAAGGAATTCATCTTGACCCAGACAAAGTCAAAGCCATTCAGAGCATGCATCCACCGAGGAATCTCAAAGAGCTTAGAGGCTTGCAGGGCAGACTGGCTTATATTAGAAGATTCATCGCAAATCTCTCAGGCCGCTGTCAGCCGTTCACCCGACTCATGAAAAAGGGTGCTTCCATCGTATGGGATCAAGCTTGTCAGGAAGCTTATGAAGACATCAAGAGATATCTCACAAAACCTCCAGTCTTAGTAGCTCCCACATCAGGGAAACCATTCTTGCTTTATGTGAAAGCTATGGACCATTCTCTTGGTGCCCTCCTTGCTCAAAAGGACGACAATGGTCACGAGCAGGCCATTTATTATCTGAGCAGAACTCTGATAGGGGCGGAATCTCGCTATAATCCTATCGAGAAGGAGTGCTTAGCTCTTGTCTTTGCTGTTCAGAAGACACGACATTATTTGGTCGGCCAAACCATACATGTCATCTCCAGAGTAAATCCTTTGCGTCTTCTCATGACGAAGCCAGGATCATTGAATTCAAGATTAGCTAAATGGGCACTTCTTTTGTCTCAATACGACATGATCTTTATCCCTCAAAAGGCGGTTAAAGGTCAGGCCCTTGCAGAGTTCTTGGCTGCTCATCCAGTCCCGGAGAACTCAAAACTTCACGAGGATATTCCGGATGAAGTCTTCGAGTCCAATATAACCTCAGAGGATGAAGTATGGCAGATGTTCTTCGATGGAGCATCACGAATAGGTCCTAAGGGTAGGATCATCGCCGGCGTGGGGGTTGTGTTTATCTCTCCACAAAATCACGTCCTTCCTAGAGCATTCTCTCTAACGGAATCATGCTCCAACAATGTAGCGGAATATAATGCTCTACTCATTGGTCTCCAGCTCGCCCACAGAATGGGGTACGCTATCTTGAAGCTTACGGCGATTCAAAACTGATTATCAATCAGGTTAAAGGCGAATATGAGGTCCGCCATGAAGACTTGGTGCCGTATTATCACACAGTCATCGAATTGGCTAATCTATTTGAAGGTTTATACATCGGGCATGTATCTCGATCTCAGAATACTAAGGCAGACGCTCTTGCTGCATTAGCAACAACACTAGCCCTGCCAGCCGATACCGAGTATCACCTCACAGTGGCAACTCGACACCTTGTATGCTCTAAGCATATGTTAAGAACCTGAGAAGCCTATAATGTCTCGATGGATCTTGAGCCGAGAGATTGGCGATTTCCTCTTGTCGACTAAACCTTACATGGTCTGCTGCCGGACGATCCTAAAGAAGCGGCATCTATCAGACGAAGGTCTCTCCGTTTTTACTACGATCCAACCCTGAAGACACTTTACCGTCGTTCATATGACGGTGTTCTCCTCCGTTGCCTTTCCAATTCACAGGCACAGAAAGTGCTTAAAGAAGCACACGACGGCATTTACGGAGCTCATCAGCCAGGTCCAAAACTCAAAGACAGATTGCATAGGCTTGGATACTATTAGGCAACCATGATAGCCGATGCCATCCAATACGCACGGAGGTGCAAAGCATGCCAAATTCATGCGAATTTCATACACCAGCCCCCGGAGTTGCTCCACCCAACTGTTGCTTCATGATCATTTGAAGCATGGGGAATCGATGTCGTAGGGCCAATCAGCCCCTCCTCGACAAAGGGTCACCGGTTTATCCTCGCAATAACCGATTACTTTTCAAAGTGGGCAGAAGCCATACTACTGGTAGAAGTCAAAACATCTAACATGGTGAATTTCATCAAACACCATGTCATCCATCGATTTGGTGTCCCTAGGCGTATCATCCATGATAATGGTCCCCAATTCATAAGCCAGGTATTCTATCGATTCTGTGATAAATACCGAATTCAGAATGTGGCTTCAACTGCCTATAATCCCGCCGCTAATGGCTTGACAGAAGCATTCAACAAAACGATCATCAAGTTACTTAAGAAGTTCGTCTCCTCGAATAAGCGAGATTGGGACGAAAAGCTTGGTGAATGTCTTTGGGCCTACCGAACCACGGTTCGGACACCGACAGGCAATACGCCCTTTTCCCTGGTATATGGGTGTGAAGCAGTCATCCCGTTGGAAATCCAGATGTCGTCGTTGCGAGTCGCTTTAATGACTAAGATCACATCAGAGGACAATGATCGGTTGCGCTTTCAAGAGCTCGAAGCCTTAGACGAGAAGCGACTACAAGCTCAGCAACACATCGAGTTGTATCAAGCTCGAATCTCAAAAGCCTTCAATAAGAAGGTCAAACAAAGAGTCTTCCAGAAAGGAGATCTGGTTTTAGCTGTCAAACGACCGATGATTATGACGCACAAAACCAAAGGCAAATTTCAGCCTAAATGGGAAGGGCCGTTTGTAATAGAAACAGTCTATTCAAACGGAGCATATCGCCTTATGACTTCAGATGGCGATTTACTCATGATGCCGATCAATGACAAGTTTCTAAAGAAGTATTATCCTTGATTAAGGATCCTTCTCATGATCAAGTTAACACTACACCTCTGATCAAGACCTTCAAATTCAAGGTACACATAAAGAGCTCTCTCTTCCTCCAAATGGGATTACGCAACCGTAAACCAGTAGAAACCTGGCCATACACTGGTTGTCTCAAAGGAGAATTAAGGTTACACATACGCTAACCAATGATCCAATATCCTTAATGATTAAGGATAGAGGAAAATGTTGGCCTTTAAGCCCAACATAAGTCCTTGACAACTCATCATGCCGAGGGGAATAGTATGGCTAGCCTGACTCAAACGGTAGTTGGTAAAGGCATATCAAACCCGTTGACAGCTGAGGATTTGCTAAAAATCCTAAGGGACCTGTTCCTATTTGATTCCCTCTCTAAAATCACTTATCAATTCTCATCCATAGAATGGTAAGATCACATATATATATATATATATATATATATATATATATTATATATATATATATATATATATATATATATATATATATATATATATATATATATATATATATATATATATATATATATATGTTTCGCTGTCACGTTAACATTAAACCTATGACAGTAATTTTCTCGTTTCTCCCCCTGAAAATGAGACCTTCTCCCAAATTCCATTACAACTTCGAGCTTGGTGGTTTCTCAACCAGTTATGTCATCGCGACCTCTGAACTGGCAGATAGCCAAGTCTCAATCTCGATGCTTGTTGACATTTACAAAAGACAAGTATCACCAACTTTGAGCTTGGTGGTTTCTCAACCAGTTATGTCATCGCGACCTCTGAACTAGCAGATAGCCAAGTCTCAATTTCGAGCTTGTTGACATTTACAAAAGACAAGTCTCAACCTTGAGCCTGTTGACATTTACAAAAGACAGGTCTCGATGCTTGTTGACATTTACAAAAGACAAGTATCACCAACTTCGAGCTTGGTGGTTTCTCAACCAGTTATGTCATCGCGACCTCTGAACTGGCAGATAGCCAAGTCTCAATTTCGAGCTTGTTGACATTTACAAACGACAAGTCTCAACCTTGAGCCTGTTGACATTTACAAAAGACAGGTCTCGATGCTTGTTGACATTTACAAAAGATAAGTATCACCCTTTTAGTCCGACAAGGACTACCTTGAGCTTGGTGGCGTCTCAATCGGTTATGTTATTGCGACCTCTGAACCGGCAGACAGCCAAGTCTCAATTTTGAGCCTATTACAAAAGACAGGTCTCACCAAATTTTGAGCTTGGTGGCTTCTCAATCGGTTATGTCATTGCGACCTCTGAACAGACAGATAGCAAAGTCTCACCTTTCAGTCCGGCAAGGACTACTTTGAGCTTGGTGGCTTCTCAATCGGTTATGTCATTGCGACCTCTGAACCGGCAGATAGCCAAGTCTCACCTTTCAGTCCGGCAAGGACTACTTTGAGCTTGGTAGCTTCTCAATCGGTTATGTCATTGCGACCTCTGAACCGGTAGATAGCCAAGTCTCACCTTTCAGTCCGGCAAGGACTACTTTGAGCTTGGTGGCTTCTCAATCGGTTATGTCATTGCGACCTCTGAACCGGCGGACAGCCACATCTCTACCTCGAACTGGGTGGCTGCTCAATCGGTTACGTCATTGCGACCTCTGAACCGGCAGGTAGCCAAGTTTCATCATTCAGTACAGTAAGGACTATTTCCTCAGAAGGCTGCAATGCAACTTGAAAGCGACAATTCAAAGGATAAAATAAGTCAAAAATACGGCAGGGGAGTCAAAACAAAATTACTTTTATTGATTCCGAAAAGAAGGGATACATGAAGGCACATATATTACAAGCTATAAGGGTGCTTCATAAGATTTGATCCGTCCTTCAAGAAAGGCCAGCCTTGTCTTCCTATCATCAGCAGCCCTGACAAGCGCCTGCGACCTTAGCTCAGCCTCATTAAAACTCGCCGTCTGGGCCAAGCGAGCTTCAACTTCAACCAAGGTTGCCCTCTGAGCTGACTCTTGCCGCGAGAGGTTGTCACTCTGAGCCTTAAGTTGCTCAAATCGTGCAGTCTCTTCAAGACGCACTGGTTCAGCCTTAGATAAGAGAAGGTTTGCCTTCCTGATCATCTCTTTAGCCTTTTCAATTTTATCTTCAGCATCAAGAAGAGCACTGTTAGAAGCATCTATGGCGTCCCCGAGCTCTACCTTCCTTGTTTCCAAGGACTTCAAGTCAGAAGAAATGGCCTTAGCTATTTGGTACGGAGCAGAGATATTCGGTGTAAAATTTTCTTGAATCAATTGAAAAATTACAACAAACTAATGTTCCGACTACAAGGGAGGGAAGATGTTGAGTCTTGAATCTCCCCTTTGTTTAATGCTGGGTTCTTCAAGTGGCGGTGGAAAGTGAATCTTATTTTTCGTTGACCGGGTGAGCGTCGAGGACTTCTAGGGATCTTCTCTTCGGATGGTAGACGGAATAACACAGCTCTGTCGACCGAAATCTCAAAGAGATTGTAGGCAAAGATTAACTTGTACGCAGCAAGTTAGCTGAAGAGTTAGACTCTCTTTCCTTCTCTGTGGAAGCTCTCAAGTCAGGCTCTTTTTTGATCTCTCTCCAAAGAATCTCCCTCTTTCTCCATAGCAACGGGGCTATTTATAGAGGTTTTAGGGGCGTATGTGCCTCCTAAAAACACTCCATAATGGGGTTAACTTTTCTCGTTATGTGGGCCGTGATTGACCCTATAACCGGGACGGTTACAACTGAGATGCGGGTGTCGACCCACGCGCCTTGGTGCTGCTGAGACGCGGGTTTCGACCCACGCGCCTTGGAGCTGCTGAGACGCGGGTTTCGACCCACGCGCCTTGGTGCTGCAGTGCTGGCTGAGACGCGGGTTTCGACCCACACGCCTTGGTGCTGCTGAGACGCGGGTTTCGACCCACGCGCCTTGGTGCTGCAGTGCTGGCTGAGATTAGCCCTGCGTCTGGAGTTTGGGACTCTGCTTTTGACGACTTGTCTTAATGATTTTTAGACAGCCTACAGAACCCCCTCCAAAGTTTTCGATATTCCGCAGTTAGGTGGGACGGATTTCGAAATACTTTGGACTCTAGCTGAATCCACTCTTGGGACTGACAATGCTCCGTGTTTGATCTTTTTGGAGTATGGCCTTCGTGAGTGTACTGTGGAACTCTTTAAAGCCGCCAACATCGATCGCTTTGAGTGTCTAGACACATAGTCTAAACCTCCCCGATGCTTTGAGTTTGTCATTGGTGTACTTTAAACCAGGGGTGGACAGTCGTCTGCTTGTGCCAGTGTACTGTTTGAACTGAATTACAGAAGTAAGGACTGAATGCCAGTTCTGTGGATGCAGGGATAATACTGCTTTAAAGACGCGCCTCTTGTAGGGGTGCATCTTTTGGGATGAAGACGCGACTGTTATTCCATGAGGTAGACGCGGCTTTGGCTGGGTTGAAAGGGTGCGTCTATCGAAGGGACGCATCTTTAGAAATGAAGATGCGACTCTTGGATGCGAATCCGTACCATGAGCACACTGCCACGTGTCCCGTAGAATTGAGGGGACATCTACTTTTTAGCGTGGGAACTTCACGCTGCATTTAATACGCTGTCCACGCGTCAGGTGGTAATTGGGCGTCGAGCCAAGCGCCGCGTATCTTTGCGAATCACCATGCCTATAAAAGGCAACAGTCTTTCAAGAGTCATCATTAGACTCTCCTTCGTCTTTGTGTGCATCTGTTAGGGTTTTGAGAAAGAAGCTTCCTTTGTTCTCGTTACTTCATCTAACACTGGATCTTTGATTCGCAATGGCAACAAAGGCCAAGCAAATTGCTTCATCTTCATTGTTCCACTATGGACGAGTCCGATTTCTTAGCTGCACTCTTTAGTTATGATCTTTGACTGACTCTGGATAGACTCAGGCTGAACTGAGTTTGCCAAACGCGGTTCTGATTTCGTGGTGGAGACGCAGTCCCGAGAAACGTGACTCTGACCTGTTAATTGAGACGCGGTTCCGGTTGGCGCGAAGGACGCAGTTTTGGGTGCGGCTCCCTGGTCGCAGCCTTTAACTCTGTCCAAGTACAGAATTTAGGATGCCGGGAGGATGCGGTCTTATGCTCCTCAAAACTGACGCATAGATATGAGGACGCGACGCTGGGTCCTTGACCTGATGCAGACTCAAATTATATTGAGTTTATGATAGGAACACCATTATCATCTCGCCATGTAGACGCAGCCCCAAGATACTTGTGAATGCCATAGGCCTTCTCCATTGAGGACACAAGTCTCAGGACGCAGCTTTCCACTTTTATGTGATTTCCAAGCGCGACCCTCAGAATGGGTCTCTCCTTGCTAAGGGAACGCAGCTCTGAACTGCTCTGAGAGACGCGGTCGCAGTTCTCTTGACTGGAAGGAAAGAGGACGCCAAAAGGGACGCGAGTTCCTAGACGCGGCTCTCGGGCCAGCGTTTGGTGCAACTTCCCAGGCGTTACATGCAGCTTGTCATAAAGATTTCGTTGGATCTTTAAATGTCTAGTCGATGTTGACGATTGGGGACTCGTATCATCCAACGTTTCCCGACGCGACAGTCCACGCGTCAGCCCTTCATTGGGCTTAGGCATTAATGCCTTTAAATGCCAGACCGGTACTGACGGTTGGAGACTTGCGTCTTTGATGCTTCCCGAAGCGATAGTCCACGTGTCAGCCCTTTACTGGGCTTTGACATGCATGCGGGAATTAAAGCCGAGTTTTGATTAGTGAGCCATTGATTACAGGATCTATGGGTTGCCTATAAATAGGCCTCACCCTCTCCTTTTAGCAGTTCATTACTTAGACTGCCTTCCTTTGAGAGCGAATGCTCTGAGCGATTCTGCCTTTTCTCTTCAAGGACTTGTATCTGGGACTTGCCTCCATGGATGATGATGACCCAGAGCTATCTTGCTTCTATTTAATCTCTCCAGAAGATTATCACTGTCAAGTGATTTCAAGATCAAGAAGCGTTTCCTTGAGCACCTTTTATATCCGCGCCTTGGTGCAGAGAGTTCAACCCTTAATGGGGGTTGCTGCGGGTACGACTTCCTAGTCTGCCATGAAATTTTCAGCCTTCACTGGGTTGTAGTTTTGCTATCTCTTAAAGAGATTCATCTTCTTGACCTTCTTCTGAAGTCTGATTGGTGCCTTCACCTTTTGGGAGTTGCGCCATTTAGAAAACTCTGACTCAAAATTCTTCTGGACGCGAGTATGATGGACTTTTGCACCTGGACTGCGAGCTTTACATACAGAGCTCGCGTCTAAGGCTGTCGACTTAGAAGAATTTCAACCTAGGTTGAAAGTTTCAGGCCTGAATTTTGCAACCCCTGTTTGTCGAACAGGGAGATGGCAATTTTCGCGTCTGATTCTTTTTGTGCCTCATAACTTAGACGCGGATGCAAAACCAGACTGCGTCTGGATTCTGTGTGTATCACAGATTTGATCATGTCTGTTTCTGCCGCCGCCAAAGTTTGGTTCACTGCGCGGGTCATTCCTGCGTCTGAAGCTTTCCACAGTAGTTGCGTCTGTCACTTAGTCTTTCTTGTTGAAATATACTAAGTTTCAGCTCTTTGCTTTTTGCAGGTAGGCTTAATCATCCCTTTTCATGTTCGCTGGGCCCTTGGGAGAATATATCGGCCAGCGAATTTGGTCAATGGTCGACCACAGGAGAAGAAGTCATGGCTCCCATCTTCGGGAGACGGAGATCGGACCCTCGCCAAGATCTCTTTGGATTCAATGCACCAGTCATGCTTCTTGGCATGGCATGGTTAGAGTGAGTATGGCGGGGGCTATAGTGGTGGGTATGTTCTCGGATTCTCCCTTCACCTACCCCAGAAGTGACATCGATGAAAACTTCATGCTCATTGGATGACTTTCTGGTGGTGGAGATGTTCATCAACGAAGGATCATACCCCGCCGCTTCGGATGGTCAGGTAGAATCAGAAGATTCTGCTGCCTTTCAACCTTGATAAGCACCATTTCTCTTGGTTAATGAGGAGCTTCTTCACTGTTTACGTCATGCATGGTGACGTAGTCAGCCTCCAAGCGTCATCACAGTGTTCAGTCCATCTTTGGCGCCCTTCCAAACATCTTGTACTTGGAGTTGTGAGCAGCTTCAAAGAGTGAGTGCAACCTTTGAGAGAGAGAGAGAGAGGGACTTCTTTGTACTCCTTTATCTGTAACACTCAATCTTATTGAATAAAAGAGCGTTTTGCATCACTTTCATATGACTGGATATAAATAAAAGTGACACTTTTCTTTTTGTCTCCTATTGTCTTGAACTCCCTTTTTTTTGTATTGAAAGTCAGACGAATAGAAGTAAAGAACCTTTGACTTGTCAAAATTATGATGATAATCTTAACGAGTCAAATTTTGTAGAGAGAGAGGTCCTATTTCAGGAACTCAACAATGCTGTCAGAGGTGTGATATTAACTTAACAGAGATAAGATAACTTTTGTAGACCTGCCAATCTATAACGGAGAATGACAAGCTGAATTTGTACCCCCAGGGAGGATGAACTTTTATCAGAGATTTAGGATTAACTTGATTAAGATCAGCTGGGGAGTTAGTGAAAACATTGTTAACGGTGTAATGTTAACCTAACAATATTTTTGAGTGGGCTTGTTATTCTGTTGACGAGAATAACAAGTTAAACTAGATTCGCGGGGGATCTAGGAAAATCTTTACCGCTAGAGGTGTGATATTAACTTAACGGGTTGAATGTAGTCTTGTCAGAAGTGTGATGTTAACTTGACAAGAATGTGAGTCAGAGGTGTGATATTAACTTGACTCAGAAGCCTTTCAGTTTTATTTGAGAAAACTGAAAGTATCACCGTCCTAGGTGTAATGTTTAACTTGGCAGTGAGGGTAATGCTAGAGGTGTAGTTTTGAACTTGGCATTAGTCATCTCGACTTTAACAAGAAAGTCCGAGGGAAAGTCATGGCCTTAAGTGTATTTTTGAACTTAGCAATGACTTGGATGCTAGAGGTGTAGTGTTGAACTTAGCATCGTTCATTTCAGCTTCGATATGGAAGTCTGAGGGAAAATGACTGTCAGAGGTTTAATATTGAACTTGGCAGCAACTTGATTACTGTTAGAAATGTAATGTTGAACTTAACAGTAATTTGTCAGAGGTGTGGTATTAACTTGACAAAAATTGGTTTGCGATACGAGCAATTTGAGGGCCTGCCATTCTATTGATGAGAATTGGCAAGTGGAATTTAACAAATGTCAGAGGTATAGTTTTAACTTGACAGTAATTGACTTGCGATATGAGCAACTTTGAAAACTTGTCATTCTATTGATGAGAATTGACAAGTGAAGTTTGAAGTGCCAGAGGTATAGTGTTAACTTGGCAATTTTGAAGGCTTACTACTCCATATAGAGTTAAGACAAGTGAGGTTTGTACTTGATAAGGAGTATTGAAAATTTTCATTACCAGAGGTATAGTGTTAACGTAGCAATGATTGAATTTTGTAGACCTACCATTCTGTGTATGAGAATTGGTAAGGGATTTTGGAGGAGAGAGTGGAACTAAGACCACTTAGGATTTTTAGCAAATCCTCAGCTATCAACGGATTTGAGGTGCCTTCACCAACTACCATTTGAGTTGGGCTAGCCATGCTATTCCCTTCAGTATGATGAGTTGTCGAAGAGTTATGTTGGGCTTAGAAGCCAACATTTTCCTCTATCCTTAGCCGTCGGAGGCGTTGGATGTTAATAAAGATGGGAACATTAGACCCCAGGGTTTTTAGCAAACCCTCAGCTGTCAACGGATTTGAGGTGCCTTTACCAACTACCGTTTGAGTTGGGCTAGCCATGCTATTCCTCTCAGCATGATGAGTTGTCGAAGAGTTATGTTGGGCTTAGAAGCCAACATTTTCCTCTATCCTTAGCCGTCGGAGGCGTTGGATGTTAATGAAGATGGGAACATTAGACCCCAGGGTTTTTAGCATACCCTCAGCTGTCAACGAATTTGAGGTGCCTTTACCAACTACCGTTTGAGTTGGGCTAGCCATGCTATTCCTCTCAGAATGATGAGTTGTCGAAGAGTTATGTTGGGCTTAGAAGCCAACATTTTCCTCTATCCTTAGCCGTCGGAGGCGTCGGATGTTAATGAAGAAGCTCTTCTTGTTTTCATCAGAGGTGTACTTTTAACTTGATCAGAGGAGGAGTACTATTAAGGATAGTACTTCTTCAAGAATCTGCCATTGATCGGCATCATGAGTGTATCGCCATTTGAGGTTATGAGGCGATATGATCCATTTGAGTAGACTGACTCTACTACAAATGGTCCTTCCCATTTGGGCTGGAACTTTCCTTTTGTCTTATGTGTCATCACTATAGGTCTTCTGACAGCTAAGACGAGATCGCCTTTCTTGAAAATGCGTACTTTAACTTTCTTGTTGAAGGCTCTGGTAATCCGGGCTTGGTAGAGCTCGATTTGTTGTTGGGCCTGCAGACGTTTGTCATCTAAGGCTTCTAATTCTTGGAGTCGCTGTCGATGCTTCTCCTCATTTGTCATCTCCGCTGTCAAGGCGACACGTAGAGATGGAATTTGGATTTCCAGTGGAAGCACGGCTTCACACCCATATACCAAAGAGAATGGCGTAGCTTTAGTTGGGGTTCGCACAGTTGTGCGATAGGCCCATAAGCATTCACCTAGCTTGTCGTCCCAGTCACGCTGACTTTTGGAGACGAATTTCTTGAGAAGCTTGCCGATGGTCTTGTTAAAGGCCTCTGCGAGACCATTAGCGGCAGGGTAGTATACCGTTGAGGACACACTCTGAATTCTGAACTTAGCGCAGAACCTCTGGAAAGCCTGACTGATGAACTGGGGCCCATTGTCGTGAACAATTCGTCGAGGTACCCCAAAACGGTAGATGACATGATGTTTGACGAACTTGATCACATCAGATGACTTCACCTCCTTCAAAGGAATGGCATCAGCCCATTTGGAGAAGTAATCGGTTATGGCTAAAATAAACCGATGTCCTTTTGAAGATGGTGGGCTGATAGGACCAACTACATCCATTCCCCACATCTCAAATGGCCAGGTAGAGGTCATAGAGTGAAGTTACCCTGGGGCTTGATGGATGAAGTCGCCATGAACTTGACAGGCGTGACATCTTTTGGCATAAGTGATGGCGTCAGCAATCATCTTGGGCCAGTAATATCCCAACCTTTGGAGTCGGTATGCAAGTTTTGGGCCAGGTTGGTGGGCTCCACACATGCCGTCATGGGCTTCTTTCAATACCTCCTGTGCCTCTGTTGTGAAAGGCAGCGGAGCAAGATCCCGTCATGCGATCGACGATACAATGTTCGCGTAATCGCATTATAATAGAATTTGGGGGCTTTCCTTCGAATGGCCGCCGCTTCTTTGGTGTCCTCAGGCAGGACGCCATACAAGACATAATCAATGTAAGGGAATCGCCAGTCTCTAGGTTCTGGACTGGCTGACGACTCGAGCACTTCCTTGTCCTGACGATCTCCTGTTGACTCCGGGTAGTCCTCAGGGGCAATTCTCGGGCAATACAGGTCGTGACTGTGGACAAATATTTTCTATACTGCTCCAGCTGGAAGAGCTAAAGAGGGAGCGAGAGACGCGAGTGCATCTGCATGCGCATTTTGCTTGCGTGGTACATGGTCAATGTAAAAGTTGGTGAACTTCTTGGCCATGTAGACAGTTGCGTTGTAATAGGGTACTAGGTCTTCATGTCTGACTTCGTACTCCCCGCGAACTTGGTTGACGATGAGTTTGGAGTCACCGTATGCCTCGAGATTTTTAACGCCAATCTCATCGGCGAGTTGCATCCCAATCAAGAGGGCGTTGTACTCCGCTACATTGTTGGAGCAGGGCTCGGTTAATGAGACAGCTCGAGGAATCACATAGTTCTGTGGGGAGACGAGTACTATTCCTACTCCTGCCACTATATGTCCTTTTGGGCTTGTTCTCGATGCATCGTCAAAGAAAAGTTGCCATACTTGCCTTTCAAAGGATGTCTGAGTCTGGCAGGCTTCAGCGACCTCGTCTGGGAGATCCTCGTAAAGTTTGGCTGCTCTCGGATCTGGATGCTCAGCCAGGAAATCCGCCACCGCTTGTCCCTTTACAGCTTTTTGTGGTAAAAAGTGCATTTCATATTGGGATAGCAATATGGCCCATTTTGCCAGTCGGCCGTTTAACGATGAAGGCTTTGTCATAAGTAACCTCAGGGGGTTGACTTTTGATATGACGTTTATAGTCTGGCCTACCAAATAGTGTCGTATTTTCTGAACAGCGAACACCAATGCCAAACATTCCTTCTCGATCGGGTTGTACCGATGTTCGGCTCCGATCATCGTTCTACTCAAATAGTAGATTGCTTGCTCTCGTTCTTGATCATCATTCTGAGCTAGTAAAGCTCTTAAAGAATGATCCATCGCTCGGACGTAAATCAGGAAAGGTTTTCCGGATACCGGAGCTGCAAGGACTAGTGGTTGTGTGAGGAACCGCTTAATTTCTCAAATGCTTGCTGGCAAGCGTTGTCCCAAATGAACGAAATACCTTTCTTCATTAATTTAGAAAAGGGTTGGCATCTTCCGGAGAGATTTGAGATAAACCTTTGGATGTACGCCAATCGTCCTTGCAATCCCCTGAGCTCCTTGAGGTTTCTCGGAGGTTGCATCTCCTGGATTGCGCGAACCTTTTCCGGGTCCAAATGAATCCCCGTAGAGGTCACTACAAACCCTAAGAATTTTCCACTGGCCACCCCCAGGAAGGATTTGGTGGGGTTCATCTTCAACTGATGGGCCCGCATGATGTCAAAGACAACCTTTAGATCAGTTATATGATCACCTTTAGTGCGGCTTTTTTACTGCGATGTCGTCAACATAGCATTCCACCGTTTTGCGCATGTGTTCGTGGAAAATGGCATTCATGGCCCTTTGATATGTTGCCCCTGCATTCTTCAGTCCGAAGGGCATGACGGTGTAGTAGTATACCCCCGGTGGTGTCCTGAAAGAGGTATATTTTTCGTCATCAGGATACATTTTGATTTGATTATATCCTGAGAATCCATCCATGAAGGACATTCGCTCGAATCCACATGTGTTGTCAATCATGACATCTGTGATTGGTAGTGAGAATTCATCCTTGGGACAAGCCTCGTTTAGATCACGAAAATCGATACAGATTCGGATCTTTTCGTTCTTTTTAGCAACGGGGACGATGTTGGCTACCCAATCAGGATGTTCTTCTTCCCTAATGAAGCCAGAGTCTATAAGCTTTCTGACTTCTGATTGAATTGCCTTCATTATTTCTGGACGGAACCATCGTTGTTGTTGTTTGACGGGCTTTATGTCCGTATTAATGTTGAGGCGATGCATAGCCACTCGAGGATCGAGTCCAGGCATGTCTTCATAATTCTAGGCGAAGACGTCTATATATTCTTGCACAAGAGATATTAGACCCTTTTTCTCCGTAGGTGATAGACCTTCGCTTATAAAGATGGGCTTAGGATTAGCCTCATCTCTCAGATTGATCTGAACAACCTTATCTTCTGTGGGTGGCTCGCGCTGTTCGAAGCGGGTATCCCAAAGATTGTTTAAGTGTTTGATCCAAGGATCTGTATCAGATTGGATAATTTCTTCATCTCCGTCTTCCAGGTGGCTTGTTGAAACCATATTCACTGAAAGTTCTCTGAAATGTTACCGACACTAATATCTGACTCCCACGAGGACGTGCCCGATGAGTAATCATGGCATAATGACTCTTCGGACTCAGAAACTGACGGGATCGGAGTTGACACATAGCCTAAACCCTGCGAGTCTGATGATAATAATCAAGGGTTTTTCCTTTCGGTACAAAAGATCGGAGTAGCATTCTCCTTCCTTTGCCGAAGTTCAACCCTGGTCCGCTTGTCAGATCATACCCCATGTTTTTCATTATTCTGAGTGCCTTTGGCTCATAATGACCGAACTGAGGGGATTCCTGCTCGCCTTCTGATTCTTTACGGGTCATCAGTTCGGATTCAATTCGTCCGAAAAGAATTGGTCTTTGACCTTTTCGTCTCGCTGGAACCATGAATATTGATTCTTGTGCATCGCCGGCATCTTGGTGCGTTTCGAAGGATGACTTTACTGGTACATGCAATGATGTCAAAGCATCCATTACCGACCAGAGGTCGTCATCCACTTCGGTACTAGTGTCTGACGGCACTGAATCAGAGGCAAACACAGAGAAATACGCCAGGTCTAAATCTTCATTAATATACCATCCGCCTACATCATCGGCGGAGGTATTATCAACATCGGGCTTATTAATGCCCGTTACAAGTGGATCTAGTTCCCACATGCACTCTTCTTTTTTCGGCTCGGTGTCGACTTCATTACCAGAGTCGGGCTCCTCTGGTTATGGGATTTCATCTGTTTCCACAGATTCCTGATACAGGAGAGAATCTGTGAAATAATTCTCAACTCCCTTGAACGGATGCCTTTCAGCAATCAACGTTCGCACCTTTCCACTCCCATCAATGTATTTCATGACTTGGTGGAGAGTAAAGGGAACGATAGAATTGCGATGAATCCATGGTCGACCCAACAGTAAGTTGTAGGAGGTGTCGGCATTTATGACGTAGCATGTCACCTCCGACCTTAGGTCCCCAATCTGGCATTTGAGCTTGATCTTCCCCACTGGACGGGTACTATTGGCATTGAACCCGTAAATGATCGTCTGGGTAGCGCTCAAACGGTGGGTAGGAATCCCAAGGTGTTACATAACCCGGCGAGGCATAATGCTCAATGCGGACCCAGGGTCTACCTGAATGCGGTTCACCTCAGATGATCCAATATACCCTGCGAAGTAAAGGGGTCGATCATGTTTCCCTTTGACTTGCATATCATCTGCCGTGAAGGTGATGCAGGGAATATTTGGGAGGTATGGAGGCAATCCTCTACATCTTCCTCCTTTGGTCCGATTGGCACCTGAGTCATGAAGGCCTCAGCATTAGCGAGGGCCTCTTGTAGAGCTTCTCTGGTTGGCTTTAATAGCCTGAGGAGCTCATAAAGAGTAATCCGGGCCGGTATATTGGCCAGTTGAGCCAAGACATCAAAGCGATAGGGTGTTGTGGATCCTTTCGTGACGTCTTTCGAGAGAACTTTGGAAAACCGAAGCCCTTTCTGTTTCTCCACAGGTTGCTTTATGGAGGGCTTGGCTGACTCTGCAGCGGGTCTTGGAGGAGTTACCGCCATCTCGTCATACTTTTTCAAATATGACTGCCCTGAACGGGTTTCTGCCACGAGTTGACTGGGTTCTGTGGCTAGGACTAATGTTTCCTCTTCTGAATCAGTCAGTGAGGGAACATCAGTCTCCGCTTCCCGAGAAGAGGCACACACCACATTATAGGATGTAGCCTTTGCTTTGCCTTTAGACTTCCTGTTGGTCACAGTAGTCCATTGCTGGCCATCCACAAGGTCGGGATGAATCCACATGACTTCTCCCTGAGGTGTAGAAACGGGTACCAGGCCCTTCTCTTACTGTTGGTGAGGGTCTGTGTTGATCATTCTCAGCTCTCCTCTTGGGACAGGGACTATTCCAGAGGGTGTTGGAGGTTGCCTTCCAAACTGGAGGAATGACGTCATATTAGCCGCCACCTTCTTCTGCTCTGGACGGAGTTTTAATACCTCCGCGTCAATCAGAGCCTGAAGGATGTCCTTGAAGACATAACAGCTCTTGGTGGGGTGTCCCAACATCCTGTGATACATGCAGTAGTTGGGATTATCGGTTTTACCGACTTCTTCAGGGCACCTAGCTTCAGGAAGCTTCAGTCAGTTGCTCTTGTTGAGTAATTTGAAGAGAGAGTCGACATGTTCATCCTTGAAGGAATACTGCTTGCTGGCGCGTGGTTGGCTTGAAGAGCCACTTCCCTTGACCGGTTGAGGTTTGACAGGGGATTTGGTCTCTGCTGCCAAGTTATCCTTCCGTTTGGCTTGGAGGGATGTGTCTGGCGCACGCCTCGTTGACTTTTCAGGTCTAGGTTTGTTTTCTTCCGCTCTGACGCGAGCGACAATTTCTTCAGCCTATTCACCTTGTTGGACCAACTGTTTCCAGGTGCGGCTTTCAGCAACTCCTATTTGGGCAAGGAGCGAAGTTTGTAGATTGTGGCGGCATGTTTCCACCAGGGTGACCTGGGTCATACCGCTTGGACATCAGAGTGCCACGTTCCGAAATCTTTGTACGAAAGACTTAGCGGACTCTCCCTTTCGCTGCTTGGTGGCTAAAAGTGTAGGCATGTTGACCTCCGAGTTATCTTCAAAGAAGCACGTTAGGAAGAGCTTCTCCAAATCGCTCCAATTTTTAATGGAGCCTTCTGGGAGCTTCATGAACCATTCAAAGGCAAGCCCTTTTAGGGTGCCGATGAACAAGCGTGCCAGAATGGCATCATTATCTACCACATTCCCTGTTTGGGATTTAAAGTAGTAGATATGTTGGTTCGGTGAACCTTTCCCATCAAATGCTTGGAGGGTTGGAGCCTTGAACTTGGGCGGGTATGGAACCAGGTCCCACTCGGCTGGATATGGCCGGACTACTCCTGCTTCTTGGAGGCCTTTCCGGTTGGTAAGGGCCTCAAGACGTTGCTCCAACTGATTCATTCTTTTAGAATGAACCTTTCCCTGTTCTCGGTCGTCCTTTTCCTGCGACGAGGATTTAGACGAGCCAGAAGTAAGTTGCTCTTCTTCCTCTGCGTGTACAGAAGATGCGCTTTCCCCTTCTTTTCGCTTACCTTTAGACTTCTTAGAGGAGGCTTTGTTGGTTGACTTCCTCTTGTCTTCAAGCAACTGTGCGAGCATCTGCTTGAGGGAGTCGATAGATTCTTGCTGAACACGAATCATCTCAAACTGTTCCTTCTGGACCTGGGCTTGCTGCTCCAAGCGCCTGGCAGTCTCCTCAGGAGTGCTGGTCATGTATATGAAGGCCTCTTTCTCCATAGAAGAGTTCGAAGCCTGTGACTCTGCAATAGCGGAATGCGAGTCATTCGCTCAATACCCCGGGCTAGAGCATTGTAATCAATCGGGGGAATCGCCCCGGTCCGGGTGCGAGTGTGTTGGTACACTCCTTCCGGTTCTGTGTCAGACTCATCATCGGAGCTGATTGCAGGTTGTTTTCCCCTTCTCCGGCTCGCCATGTTTGCAGTGAGCTCGGGATATTCAGTGTCAAAGAAGTCCCTCCTCCTGTGGGAACGACTTCTTTTAGCTGATTGGGGAATCAGGGTCAGCTGTCTAACTAGAGACTGCTGGTTTGCACCTGAACTGCAACGACACTCAGAAAGCATCGTGATAAGCCATTGGCAGCAACATGACGAAGTGATTTGATTAGCACTTCTTTTCTTTGTCAAATAATCTCTCAGATCCGTGGGAGGAGGATCAAAGAGATTAGCTTCGTAATATCGAGGGTAGGAGGCAACCTTGCTCTGTACAGCTGGGACGCGGGGTTCAGAGACGCAGTTCTCGCGTCGTGGCTTCAGGACGCGCGTCTGGTGTCTCTGCTGAGAAGAGACGCGACTATCGCGTTGCTGATTATTGCGTCGTGGCAGAGACGCTTGAGAGATACAGGGCTGCTGGGCCCCACGCCTAGAGGCGTGTGCCTCTTGTACTCGACAAGGTGCGCAAGCTTCGCCTTGGCGTCTGGGGAGTAGGGCTTCAGAGGGGCCAACTTGGCGAACCTCACGTTTGGGCTGCCAAACGCGGATTTCGCGTGCAGGATGTGGTGCAGCAGAGACGCCGGTTTGAACCTTGCGTCCTGCCTCAGTTGGACGATCAATTGTTCCAACTCGCAGTTGACGCGCACGCCTCCTCTGTCGGCGTTCAGCATTCCGGTTGCGTCGTGGGGGTTGAGAGAAACAAACAACGACCTGGTGCTGAGGAAGAGGGTGGGCTGGCTGGACACCAGAGAATTTGACCACGCGGGTCTCCTGAGAGACATTGGCGCATGTGTCACGCCTGGCGTGATTGGCCACAACATCCCTCATAGCAGATGCCTCTGAGAGAGGCTCAGAGCGAATTTCAGGGCAAGTCCCCGTAGAGACCCTATGGCAGGCGCGGGCCTTTGGGCTCTTGGAGCCGGAAGAGAGGAACTCTTCATACTTTGCCTGGTCGAATTCGACGACGAGCGATTCGACCGTTTTTCCCTTATAAAGGACGTCACCTTGCGCCACAACCTGTTCATCAGTAACGAAAGTAGTCCCCAGCGGAGTCGCCATCTCTTGTTTGGTACGGAGCAGAGATGTTCGGTGTAAAATTCCTTGAATCAGTTGAAAGATTACAACAAACTAATGTTCTGACTACAAGGGAGGGAAGATGTTGAGTCTTGAATCTCCCCTTTGTTTAATGCTGGGTTCTTCAAGTAGCAGTGGAAAGTGAATCTTATTTTCCGTTGACCGAGTGAGCATCGAGGACTTCTAGGGATCTTCTCTTCGGATGGTAGACAGAATAACACAGCTCTGTCGACCGAAATCTCAAAGAGATTGTAGGCAAAGATTAACTTGTACGCAGCAAGTCAGCTAAAGAGTTAGACTCTCTTTCCTTCTCTATGGAAGCTCTCAAGTCAGGCTCTTTTCTGATCTCTCTCCAAAGAATCTCCCTCTTTCTCCATAGCAACGGGGCTATTTATAGAGGTTTCAGGGGCGTATGTGCCTCCTAAAAAAAACTCCATAATGGGGGTTAACTTTTCCCGTTATGTGGGCCGTGATTGACCCTATAACCGGGAAGATTACAACTGAGACGCGGGTGTCGACCCACGCGCCTTGGTGCTGCTGAGACGCGGGTTTCGACCCACGCGCCTTGGAGCTGCTGAGACGCGGGTTTCGACCCACGCGCCTTGGTGCTGCAGTGCTGGCTGAGATGCGGGTTTCGACCCACGCGCCTTGGTGCTGCTGAGACGCGAGTTTCGACCCACGCGCCTTGGTGCTGCTGAGACGCGGGTTTCGACCCACGCGCCTTGGTGCTGCAGTGCTGGCTGAGATTAGCCCTGCGTCTGAAGTTTGGGACTCTGCTTTTGACGACTTGTCTTAATGATTTTTAGACAGCCTACATTAGCAGCTTCCTGAGCGGCAAGATGGGCTTCATGCATTTGAGCGGCAAGGTGCGCAAGCCGCTCATTAACCGAAGACTCTAGATCCGAATGGCTAAGACGGCACCATTCGTCTACATCCCTCTCAAGTTGGTCTACCAAAAGTTCCAATGCAGCGCCCTGGTTATCCCCTCCAAAGTCCCGGATACTCTCAATATTTCGGGAGAGGACTACCTTTAGAGCAGAGAATGAGGTAGTCGAGCCTTTCAGAACCAAATTGATGGATCACTTTAAGCCCTTATAAAAGCTATCGACTAACTCAGCCACAAATTCATTCTCGGCCTCAATCGCTCCTGGCAGACGAGCAGCCTTTGAAGATTCCACTGGCTTTATCGACACCACTGTGAAAGGAATAGTAGAAGCACTGGCTGCAGCAACATGAGAGGTCATCGGTGATCTCGGAGGAGTCTTCATCGAAACCAGTACACTAGCCACAACCGAGGTCGGACTAGTAACTACGTCCGAGAGAATGGGCTCAACCACCAATGTTGGGGAAGTAGGACTTGTAATCACCCTCAGCTCCCCACTTGGCAAGATAGATGGCGCTAGCCAGACTAAAGGCACATCACTCGTTGATATAGTTGGAAGTGAGGTTGCCTCCGTGACTACGGTCCCCTTAATCTCTGTTCCTCTGGCTGGTTCAGGCTGATAAGAGGACAGCACCATACAAAGCATCCAACTCAGCAGCATCCGTCGCGGTCGAAGTGCTTACTTCACCCCTGGATCCCTCAGAGAGACGGGTGGGCTCTCTTGAAGTCGACACACCCAGAGGCGGAACACCTGCAACAAGGCTTTGTTTAGGCAAGGCATGACAAATAGCAAGAGTCAAAAGACCACAACAATATCAAAAGATAATGTCGCCTCAATCGTTTTGGTGGCGGTATCAGTCTCTGTCGGCTCCATGGGAAAATCTTTGGCGGAGTCAACGCGAATGGCCGGCCCGCCTTCGCTTGCCGAACCCTCCGTGGTCCACCCAAGGGAGCTAGAAGTATCAGAACTTCCTTTCGAAGTCTCAGCGCCCGGGGACCGACATCAGCCGCGTCACCGCCGGACTCTTCTAAGACGGCGAAATAGCCGACCTCATCGCCTTCTTTATAAGTAAATAAGGGATCATAGTGTTCCCCTTGTTCTCCGACAGTCTCAGCTCTCGGGCTTCTCATCGCTTCGGCACCTGAATTACAAAGCAAGTAATGAGCTATCCGGAATACATGAAAAGCATATTACAAGGACGAAACTGATCTTACCTGGGTCCGGAGTGGCTTCGCCAGTCGTCAGTTCAGGAACCGACGGTTCAGCTACTAATGGGGCAGGAGGAGGAACTACTGCAGAAGGTTCGCCCTCTGCAACAACCGTAGGAGCGCGACGCCGGGGCTTCTTCACTAACTGCTTCCTACGAGATCCACCCTCCCGCTTTCTTTTGAAGTAGACGTCAGGATCCTCTTCCTCCACTTCTTCTACATCAGCACGTTCTATGAGGGCCGTCCCCACCACGCCAGAAGCAGCTGCTAGAGCCTCAGCACCTGTCTCCGCTTCAAAGTGAGGACTTCCTGCGTCTGAGGCTTCGCTGTCATCGACAGTAATGAATTTCTCTATGCCCGGGACGCGAACCCTCTTACCCTCATTTTTCTCAGAGACCTTCCGCTTTAGCCGCTGAGAAATTAACTTCACACCCGAAGAATTAACAGAGAATCCAAGAGGTGTGGAGTTGGAAGTTGCATACCACTGGCAGAAGCCCAGGGTCGTTAGAAGGTTAGGAGTCCTCAACGGCATACACAGCCGCGCCTCGGTGCAGCCGGCAATGAAGAATCGCCAGGCACGGGCTCCATCTATGAGGCTCCCCATGAAAGCCAGATTGAGATTTGGGTTGCCCACATACAGTTGGTCATAACCAAACTGACGGGCGAACCGACTTGGAACGTAAGGCTCCAAATAACAGGTGTCCCCGCTTCTGTACAACAAATGTGAGGGCCGAATGCTAACCAGCCACTCAAAGATTCTCCGGCTCAATGACGTTTGCCCTTCTCCCACGTCCTTGAATTCTTCACCATAGCCCGCATCCCGAATATAAGGGAAGCAGCGGAAAAGGCTATAGACGTCATAGCGGCGCAGCAATTACGGGCCTCTGCCACGTAAGTCTTCTGCCATGAACATCCTTCGAATCGGCGGAGAAGCGCCATTCGAACACCCTCTGGGGGTCCTCACCGGCTTCAATCAAGGAGGGACAGTGCAGGGCGAACCACGCCATCAAATAAGTGTACGACAGACCTATCCTGGGGTTGGGTCCGTCGCGGGGTAAAACAGTCCCCTTTCCACGTTTCGTCATTGGCGGCCTACAAAAAGCCTCCGTCAGTGCGCGAAGGCCTCTCTGAATACATCACACCATGGCCGAAAGAAGTCCCAGAGAACGACCATGGACTAGTCGAACAGCAGGCAGCAGGACATTCAGATAAATGACGTCACCCGAAGAAGACGGCACCACACACCTCTTCAGCCAGACTGTCAAGAAACCAGCCAGTACTGCCTTCCGGACATCGGCCGACGAGCCTGATGATGGAAACTCCGAAGAACATCTCCCTTCTCATAGGGACCGTCATCTTCTTCCACAACTAGATCCCTTTGGGAATGCTTTTGCATCCGGCTAAAGATGTCTTCGTCAGCAACTCCATAGTGAGCCGCTTCAGGAGTCTTCTCCATATCTGGGAACAAATAATCTCCCCAGCTCTTCAAGCTGCATGAAGTTCCCTTACTGCTTCCATGTATACTGGAGCAAATGTATAAATGGCACATTAATTCCTGGTAGGTCTCAAACAAGGCGGGCTCCTACTTCTCCAGAAGTGCCAATTCCGCCTCGCACGGGAAGTATTCCTCATATGGGAAAGATCCCAAAGGCAGAGCAGAGACTTCCCACATCTCATGCAGAGCCATACCCAGTTCGCCAACAGGGGTGAAGAAATTCCCTTTGGCCGGGCAGTACAATTCGAAGATGGCGTAGAAGCACTCTACGCGCATCTGAATGCCGTAGCAGGTCGCCCTGACGGCCTCATGAAGGTTCAGCCTCTCCAGATCCTCCTCGAAATGAGCAAGGACGTATACAGTCAAATCCCTCCACCATGCCTTTGGAGGGTGAATCCAGCCTGGAGTCCTGAAATCAGTGGCCGGGTGGTTCCCATTAACTTTAAAGAATTGATTGCCAAAGGTCTGTGCCACCATAGGATTTTCTCTCACTGGGATGTCTCGCGACACATTCCCCGGGTGTAGACCCATTATGCAACAAGGAGGCCCCGCTCTTGCATAACCAGGAGAGTGAAGCATCAATTTTCCCACATGGACGGAGTCGGTACTCCGACTCACTTCCCACGACATCTTTCGAGCCCTCGTCACGCATTGGAAGAAGGACAGAGGAAAGTGCCGCTTGCTTGACGGAAGATAGAACTTCTCGCCATCCATTTGAAAAATCCATTGCCCCTCTCCGCCCAGCAGCTGGCGATCATGGTCTGGCGACGCCTCTCCAAACATGAAGCCGGGCTTACGATGGATCCTTCGGTCAGAATCTTCAAGAGGAGCAGTAGTCAAAATGCTCCTCATGGTGCGCTGGTCCCTACCATAAATAAGCGTGTCCCAAGCAGGAGAGCTCCGCTCGCTGAACAGAGAAGCCTGCCCTTGGAACTACAGGCTAACATTGCCATCTAACCCCATGGCCGTGCCAAATAGACTATTCAAAGGGCCAGGAGTGTAGTGCACTACAAGAACAAAAAAAAAGCTATGATTAGTTCATCAGCCAAATAAAGGCTAAAACAAGAATGCACTTTTGTTAAGGCATAGCCTCGCTCTCCGAGCGAAGCTGGCCTAATGATAGCTTCGCCCCGAAGCTTAGCTTCACAGCTGCAGAGTAACTCCGCACTTCACACGAAGGCAGGATACAGGAAAATATCCAAGTGTTAGCTTCGCTCTAGAAGCTTAGCACAACAGAATGCGACACAGCCCCAAGGGCTAACTTCGTCAGAAGGATGTTATGGTCTAAAGATCATTTTAAGGGCATTAAGGTCCTTTTCTGCCAAATTTCGAAGGACAGCCTCGCATCCTTTTATTCAACAGGATGTAAACCGCCTAAGAGATAGCTTCGTCTGGAAGCTTGAAGAAGAACTCTTCAGTTCTTGGATTCCCGATCAAGAAAGTGGGGGAAATTCAGGGAATTGAATTCCCTAAGAATAATAGATCATAATTGATTATTTTTGGGTTCATCTAAAGATAGCCAGAAACTGGCTTTAAGAGAGAGACGACAGTCTCTAATCGAAAGGAAAAGATCCCTACCGGCGATCGGTCGTTCAATGACCGGAGGAGAAGGGCCCTCCGCTACAGAAGTTGCCACTTCTTTTCCCGCTCGTCTCTTGGGAGCCATTGAAGAACAGTGGAAGTTCTTGAATCTTGAACAAAGAAGAAGAAGAAGAGAAGAGTCAAGTACTCTGGAAAATTCAAAGAGAAGTAATGTCTTCTCTCTCAGCCCGATGAGGCTTTTATAGGCTGATGATCGCCTGAAACGATGCCTCGATATGAGTACAGGCTGTCGTTTCAAATTAATTTGAACCGGTACCTAAAGCGCCTTCCCGAGAAGCGCTGATTCAGCCCCACTAAGGGCTAACTTCGCCATTAGTCAAGTGTTGACTTCGCGCGACGTACCGTTAACTTTGCCGAAGAGCTTGCCTTAGCTCCGCCAAAAGCACAGTCCGAACTTCGCGAAAATGTTAGTCTCCCTGGAAGCTCGTTCTTGATTCAGAAAAGATTCTATCCGTAACTTCGCATGAAGTCTAGCTCCGCCAGACCAATTCAAGTGTTCTCAATTCAAAAGAGAAGGCATAGCAAATCAGATGAGCAGAAACTGAACCTTTATTGATTTAAAAGGAAAGGTACATTGAGACTACTACATCAAGGTTGTGTTTCATACAACAGAATCATTTGCTCAAAAGACATACAAGTTGTCTTATCTACTTTCAAGCGAAACCAACTGGACACGAAAGGCCTTCCTCCTGCACAAGGCCGTAATCCTTCACACAAGAACAGATTGTGCCACCAGGAAGTTGAACCTTCCGTAATCAAAATTGGGCAAAGGACTGATCGCCACCAGCAGGTTGGATCTTCTTTGATGAAAATTGGCAATGGGAGGATCCGCGACCTTACAGGTGACGTCTGCTTTCCCGAAGTGGATCATCTCGGATAAGCGGCTATCAGCCTCGCCTCGAAGTGGATCATCTCGGATAAGCGACTGCCAACCTCCTCTGGAACGCACATCGGCTGCCCCAGTTAGTTCTCCTGCTTAAGATTAAAGTTTCAACTAGAAAAGCAAGAGGCAACTTTTTGGTCTCTTTCATCAAAACAAGAGATTGGTGAACATAGCTCACTGCAATGCAAACTGGAACAAATTAATAGTTAAACACAGAAGAAGCTGCAAAAGCACTAAGTCAAATTCTTTGGGGCGAAGCAATCCGGTTTAGTTAAGCATTGATTTCAGTTAAAGCAGAGGATAGCCTCGCTTGCGCAGTAATGATGGGCTAGCTCAGCAAATGTCAAGTCCTAACCTCGCCTATATGGCTAAGCCAGACTGATCCTGAGGGACGCAGTCTTAGCCCCAACTATATGGCAAGACCGGCTAAACTTTGAAGAGACTAAGTCCTAAGTTTTGCCTGTGTGGCGAACTAAACAAGCATGCGATTATCTTTCTTTGTTCAAAAGATAGCTTCGCCGGGAAGCTGGGAAACAGGGCTGAAGCCCTGCTCTGCAAATCAGTCAGATGTAAGGGAAATCAATCCCTGAGGTAGCTGTTAAAGCTAGATTAAGGGAGATAAACTCCCTAAAAGTTCATTGGTGAAGTCTCTGAATGATCGAGACTTACCGGTCCTTGGCCGGGTAATGACCAGAGTGGGCATTCCCACTAATTCAGAGATCTGTGTATCTCTCTCAACCAAGAGAAGAGAAGAAGAGCAGATCACTTCTCTTCAGAGGACCTCAGGTGTCCTATTTATAGGCCTTATGGCCTGAGCACTGCCGCTTCAAACGTGGAAGCACGAGCGCATTTAAAGCATTTATTGTGCCTTGAGAAAAAGGACGGTTTCCCTTGGAACCGTGCAAAGGAAGAAATGCTCTCCCTCATAAAGGCATTTATCACGCCTTGAAGAAAGGGAATATCCTCCCTCGGAAACGCACAAGGGAAGAATATCTCCCTCGATTAATGCGAGAGAAGTCATTCTGACCTCAAAAAAGGAGTAATCCTTCTCGTGATTGGCCCACAGCAGTTGGTGAAAAGTCACCTAGAGGGGGGGGAATAGGTGATATGGCTAATCTATGAACTAAATGCGGAATTTAAAAACTTAATGCAATACACTCAAGTGTGATCAACAAATGATGCACACACAACCAAGCCAAGCAATGATGAATGCACAAATGAATAGTTGCAAGGCACAAAGTAAAGAGAGAGATAGAGAGAGAGTCAATGGATCAAGCGCAAACAACAAGATATGTTTCGAGGTTCGAGCACCCAGCTCTACATCCCCGCCTTCGACACACGAAGGATTTTGAATCCACTAGCAAGTCCACAAAGAACTCTCACAAGGAGTACCCAACTCCTCTCTTTACAACCACAACCTCCTCCTTGAGGCAAGCTCTAATCCAACCAAAACAATCACCTCACAACTTGAGGGATTAGCACAAAGCAAACACAAGGATCACCTCACAACTTGAGGGATACAACCCAAGGCACAAAGCCAAACAAAGATTGGGTTTTTAACTTGGTGGTCTAACAAACAACCACAAACAATCTCTTCTCCCACACAATTGTCCTATAGAATGAGATAGTAGATGTTGCTCAAGTGTGGAGAAAACCAATGGAATGGAAATCAAAATCACAAAAAAAAATCCTTGGGAAATAATAGAAATCAAGATGATGAAGTTCAATCAAAAGCTTTTCCCAAAAACCCTCTTCTTTGATTTTCCAAATCCTAGCAAAAACACCAAAAGGATTGTTCAATTCAAGTCCAAAAACTTCTTTTGATTGCAGTGAAAACACCAGAGAGTAAGGAAAAATTCGCACAAAAAATCTTAGAGAAAAACTCTTACAAATGGGGTATTTATAGGCAAATCTGGAAACTAGCCGTTGGCAGCAGATTTGGCCAAACTACCACTGCCGGTCGACCGGTCCGGTCGACCGTCCAACGGTCAATTTTTGCCCATTGGCAGCTGCCGGTCGACCGGCCCGGTCGACCCAAACAAACAGAGAGCTCTGCTCTCAGCCCGGTCGACCGTCCCGATCGACCGTCCCAAAGCTGCCAAACGTGCACAGATTTGTGCACGTCGGTCGACCGGCCCGATCGACCGACCTCAGCCCTAGTCAACTAGTCAGGTTACTAGTCGACTTGGTTGAAGCCTGGAACAAAAATTGGATAAAAACATATTTAAAAATTCTTTTATCTTTTCTAAAAATCACCAAAAATAGTTTTATCATTTTGCATTGATATATAAACATGTGGTAAAAAGTTTAGCTCAAATATTAATCAATATGAACTATTTTTGTGTCTTATCATTTTTACCAAAAACCAAAAACTGTATTTTCTAAAACTTGGATTTTGAATAGAAAATACGTTTTGTCCAAAACTCTTCCAAATACAAAAACATGATATTTAAACAACATTTAGGCATGATGTATATAGATATAATCCTATATACATGAAATATATATATCCATGTTTTTGACAATAATTCCAAAAATAAGTTTTTGTTAAAACACAAAACCTAAAACACATCAAAGTAAGTTTGTCTAAGAGTTGAAGCATGCATGTATATAGAACAAATCTAATATACATTAAACCATATAAACTTGTTTTGATATAATATCTATTCATGCAAACCAAGATCGGTTAAACCTAAAACCGAAAACCAAAACATGAAACGTGTGTGTTGTGAACTTGAGCATATCATACTATTCTAATCTTTACAATTAGGATCTAAACACACAACTAAACTATGGTACCGATGTCTTCTTGTAGAGCGCAATCTCCAAGCCGACTCGATCCAAAACTCTTTGATCCACCGAGCAAGTGCTATATATGATCTTTGACGCTCGGGCTCTTGAATCAACATGTGAAAGATGTGTGGAAGCTTTCACCAACTAATATCTTGATTAATGATCTGAAACTTAAACATCACAAGATAATTAGTACACATAACTACATGAGTTAATCATCATCAAAACTAGAGTGGAAGGCCTTTGGGCCAACAATCTCCCCCTTTTTGATGATGACAAAACTCATGGAGTTATATATGCATGGATTAAAGTTAAGCTTCAAAGAAGCTCCCCCTTAACTCATGCATAGGATAAACAACTAATAAATGGCTCTAGATACCAATGAAATTATAAAACAAATAAACATGTTCTATATACCAATTAGCAAAAACAAATAAACATGCTCTTGATACCAATGAAAATCTTTTTAAAAAATTAAAAAATAAATATGCTCTTGATACCAATTAAACTAAACATAATATGCTCTAGATACCAATAAAACACAATATATGCAAAACAAAACTCATGATCTCTTTTACAAGCTCTTGATACCAAAACTAAGCAAACTAAACATGTTCTTTAAATAATGCTTTGGATACCAATTGAACTTAATAAAAACATTAAAAACATAAAAAACATAAAACATGCATATGCAAACATGCATATAAACTCAAATTCTTCTCCCCCTTTTTGTCAATCATCAACAAAGGGTTTTAAAACAAAACTAATGAAAACATATTCTTTTTATATTCAAAACAAGGAATCAAAAACAAGGGATGTTCTTCCCCTTTTTTTTGTCTAAACACAAATATGATACCAATTAGAAGAAAATGTGTCAAGGAAGTGCATATTGATACCATTAAAAAAATGAAACTATACCAATTGAAAAAACAAAAACCTTGATACCAATTGATAAGTAAGCAAACAACATACCAATTGTAAATAAACAATCTTGATATCAATTGAAATTAAACATAACAAATTTTCTATCATAAAGTAGGGAGTGGAATACTAAAAATCAATTGAAAGAAGAAATACAAGATTTTCTCCCCCTTTATGAAATACCAATAAAAACTATGATAAGACTTGAATTAAGATACCAATTGAAAACTAAATCAATTGAAACAAAGTTGAAGCTCAAGCTTATCATCATAAACAAGATTTGTGCTTAAAGATATAGGGATATAGTAAGCACAACTAAAACATATACATATGTATGAAAAGATAGATACCAATTAAAATTGATATTCTTTGAAATGCAAGCATACATATATGAAAATATATGAGTATACAAGAAATGTCAAAATTGATACCAATTGAAAGAATTCAATGATACCAATAGAAACAACAATAAGATCAAGTGTATACATCATATTCCTACCACCCATTTCATGTTCAAGTTTACTATGATTTTCACTATAAAGCATACATGAGTATGATCTCCCATCCAACCACCCTTTGATGGTAGGGGTTTTCAAAAATAGATTTGAAAATGTAGTATGTTTGAAAACTACTACCAAGGAAGAATATCACACCTAGTTATATGAATCAACTAGTACGAGATCCTTCAAACAAGGAATAACAAAAATATTTTTCATGAAGACACATGTAAACCACATGGCACTAAAACACTCAAAATCCATATAGCACAATTTGTACTCATGAAAACTAAGTCATGAGAAAACATTAAATAAGGTGAGTGTACAAGTATTGTGAGAAACATATCAACATGAAAGTGGACAATCAAGCTCAATATTAAAAACATGAAATTCATGTGAAATCACTAATTGAAATCATCTTAAAAATATGAGATTCATCATACATGTGAAATCACTTAGCAAACATGAAATTCATCCAAACGATTTAAACTTCAAGGCATATGTATGTCATGTACAAACTAAAGTATACATACATATCCTAAACACAATGAGTCCACAAAAGTATATGCATGAAGGCACGTGGCTCAAGGATGTATATGTATAAATGATAGTTTGGACAAGATGGACATATACATGAGGTTAAAACAAAACATGCAAAATAGTGAATACAAGTCAAATGCAAGAATCATCAAACTAGACTATACTAGTACATCAAGTGAATACAAATGAGCGTTTAAGCACAAACATATATAAAGGTCTATTTGTAGCTCACTAGTTGTATAAGTATAAATCCTAGTCTTAATGAAAACTATCATTCAAGCAAGTAGTCAAAACATGAAGCATAAAACGGGAATCATAACCCAACATGATAAACATAATAATCAAAACATGAATTATTAAAACAAAAAGTCATAGTCAACCATATGATTAGCATGACAAAGACATGTGCATTAGATCTATGATTAACATGATAGTTAAAACATAAAGAGAACACAAAATATGGGTCCATACTAAACATGGGTGATCTCAAAAGCTATACATGCATGTCAAGGGTCTAATAAACATGGCATTTAACATACTAATCATGAAACAATAAAACATGGTAAATAAAACAAAAATCATAAACATCCATAAGATCATTATGTATATGCATGTACATTAGATCTAGGGCATACATGATAGTACTAAATAAGGTGAGAACACAAAGATAAGATCCATATAAAACATGGGTGTCTCAAGTAACTAAACATGTATAACACTAATCTAATCAACATGACATAAGCATAATGAGAATAAAACAAGACATGCTATGAATAGATGATCATGAAAAGGCATGTGAATAAAAATGGGAGTTAGAGAATGATACCAAAACCGATGAAGGTGCATCTCTAGTTCTCCAAACCACGGTGGTCCTCCCACCAAATTTCCTTGAGAGTAAAGCATCCAAATGGTTCTCTTTTAGGCTTAGAACGCATCCACCTCAAGGCACCAATACTCTCACGTGATGCGAGAGCTTCCACCTACATCAAAAATCAAAGAGGTGGTTTTTGGTACCCATTTCCTTTTGGGTCCACGGGGGTTAGTATCCTTTCTAACCCAAACAAGATTAGTTGCTAAATTTTCATGATAAATACGATCATAACAAAATCTAGCAAGATGGCCTCTTCGACCACAATGTGTACATGTGTACACATGAGCATACATGTCATGGTTGTGTCCGTGGAAAGCATGTGTATGCCGTGTTGGGTGTGCATGCAAAGATGGACCTTGTTTCTTGCGAACCAAGGTTTCCAAACGTGAATGATTCAATGTGCATTGGCTCAAAGTGGAGCCCAAACAATCAACACTTTTCTTCAAAATATTTATGTCATTTTCAATAGTAGAAGATAAAGTGGAGCATGCAATAGGTGTGCAAGAAGAAGAGGAAGCTATACTAGCATGGCACACATGAGAATCAATTTCTATTTTCAAAGATTCATTTTTCTTTAAAACCAAATCCAACTCTTTTGAAATTGAATCAATTTTATTTTTCAAAACAAGATTATCTTTAAAAGTAAAATCCAATTTTGAAGATAAAATCTCATTGTGCTTCACAACATCATCACAATCATTTTTGCTTTTTAAAACATCAATTTCATTAAGGGCAAGGTCTAGTTGAGATCTTAGTGAGTCACGTTCACTAGTAATCTCTTCCTTCTCTTGCAAAACCAATTCAAAATTAGAACACAAATCCTTTAATTCATTTTTCAAAACAAGGTTGTCCTCTTTTAAAAGATTGTGTTTTTCTAAGAAATTTTCAAGCTTTTGAGCAAGTTCCAAATTTAAACTTTGAACTTCAAAACAACCATGGCAATAGGAACTAGAGCTATCAACTAATTGAGTGTCCGATTGTACCTCAGGGAGTTATTCCCTTGGACCATGAAGCAATGCTCTTCGGACTTTTCGCTCATAGATCTCCTCATCTTGTTGATAATCCTTGGAAGCTCGGGAGAAGTTAATATGCTCCAAACTGCAAAAGCCGAGTCATAACGATTAAAAACCGATAAAAGATGTTCATTAAGAGATGCTCTAAGTGCTCTAAGTGCTAATGCATTTGCCTTTTTATGCTTGCTACTATTAGGGAATGATTCTTGAGTAGAGGCTTGATAAACTAGATGTCCTAGGCTTTTTAAATGTCTACTCATATTGGCCTTCCAAGAATCAAGTCTAAAATGGTCAAACATAGGAGGGCTATCCATGAGTGCAAATGAAAATGCAAATGAAGATTAGCAAACCAAGATCTCACTCCTAGGTGGTTAAACCTAAATATCAGGAGCACTAGCTCTGATACCAATTGAAAAGTCACCTAGAGGGGGGTGAATAGGTGATATGGCTAATGTAACGCCCCAATCCCGCAGGTACGGGGACGTTATGGCGACGTACATACGCGAGGTGAAAACAACCTCACGCGTACGTTAAGCCTCAGTACAGTACAATACCTCCATATAGATATGAGGTCCAGCATGAAAGCAGTACAAGAATACCTGCAGAAAGAGGTCAGCGATCATAACAGATATGAAAACAAGGATAAATAAGATAACAGAAATAAAGCACTAAAATACCTATGAATAGTCCTGATGCGGAATCTCCCATGTGACTCCAAGGCACTCTCTGAAGCTATGGTAACTCGGATCTCCAATCTGGGCATGCAAACCTAGGGTCGTCAGAAAGCGACCTAGTGAGTGGTAAAATGAAGGAGGCAGTAATATATACTATAGTACTATAAACATGATACTACTATAGATACATGATGGTGTCTACCATATAATAAGCATATCATGAGCGATAGAAATATCTAAACATGTAAGCAGTGAAATATACAGACATGTCGTCTTTAATACCATCACCACCTAACCGGTTATCATCGGGTCATGTCTATAGTCGTATCCAAGTTATATAAAGAATTACTGATGTCTAGTGGTGACGTACTAGAAATGAACGTGCTAGTGGTGACGTGATAAAAGTGAACATACAGATGTGCATATGCAATATACCCATAATACGGTGTCGTGCATATCTGCAAGGAATACAGGAAACAGAATATATGCAAGGTAACATGTACATGAGTAGGATGCCACCACAGAAAATATAACATGTACCAGGTATAGTAACAACATATACAAGTAACATGATAGCGGATAAATGATCAGGTACAGTAACAAGTACAACGAAACAATAGTTTACATGTATCAGGCAAGTCATGTTATTTATACAATAGTAGCAATCAGTACCACCTGGTATTTTAATCAATCTCTTCCAGTGTCCCATACCACTGGCAGTTCATACTGGAGCCCGCACTCCAGTCGAACCCATCCGGACATGGCCTACGGGTACCATTATCCAAACGAGAGAGTGATCAAATAACAAGTGTTCCCGACGTTCACTATTGTGTATACTGTTTTATTATGTTACTTGGAAACCCATGGTCGAGGAGTTCTTATCGGGTAGGTGTATCCCGTGCATACCCGGGATCACGGCCTTAAACGGACCCCTGGCTGCTAAGACCAGGGCCCTCCGCTAGGAGGGGAGCACGAAACAAGTAACGGGAGCTCATGGAGCTAGTGGTAGGTAGCACTACCGTCCCCTGCAGTGGGACTAACAATATGGATCCAGTACATCACCCGATAAGATCTAATCAACCGTCAAGTCTCCCCCATACCCAAGTTATCATTATTATCTGATATGTCAAGTATCCAATGTAACAAGAACAAATAACAGTACATGATACGGGTAACGTGATAACTGGACCAGAGCTCTGTTGATAGCGTAGAACAATATAACGAGAAACGGGAACAATATAACATGAACAATATAACGGGAAACATGAACAATAGATGTGGAAGTCCACATATAGCATATCAACAGCTCTCATGTCCAGTATCGGGAATATCCATATCATTGTAACAGGAATCAATCATATAACATGAATACGGGAACATGGAATAATAATACATGTAATATGAACGGGGAATCATATGACAAGAATAGAGAAACCATACATGCATTGGTAACAGGGCTATGAAAACATGACATGCATATGTAACAGTGATATGTAAACATAACATGCAGGTGTAACAGTAATATGTAAACATGACATGCAGGTGTAACAGTAATATGTAAACATGACATAATATGAAATGCGGTAGTCCGTGCATTGGTCTAGCCGTGTACCAGTGTAACATCTATGTGTATCCTATCATACAATGTCCCATGACCTGACAGTATCTATGAAATGATTATACCAGTGCATGCAATACCGGTGTCCTGCAGCCCTGCAGTCATAGCTAGTGACAGTGTAGTGTCAGCGAATATAGTGGATCAATATACATGTGACGCTAGTTAGCCACCGGTGAGACAATACATGAAATAGGAGTGTCCAAATCTATGGTCAACTAGTGGCCCGAGTGTCAGTGGCTGTGCAGGTATAATGACTGTGTCCGAGTTATCCATGTCAGTATTTATTGGTATTATAATTACCTTCTTATCTGCATTCTAAGTCTGCATTCTAAATTAGGAAAGACCTAACAATATTCTAGGTTATTCATATTATAATGCATGTCCAATCATTACCAGTTAATAATGAATAGTTACCGTCTTTTATTCAGAATCTAGATCTAGCAATCAATTACACGAAACATGATAAACTATAAATTATAAAAGTAAAACACTCACAAACTATTCACGAGAAGGTATCTCTCTTTCCCACGATCGCAACGGATCCAGAATCGCCCAAATCGGAGTCCAGATGCTCCCGATATCGCCCGGATACTTTAACGGGTCGGGTCCGGGTGTAAACGGGTCGGGTTTGTGTTAAACCCAAACCCAAAATCCAATTGGGCTTCTCCTCCAATTGAGAAGCAGCAGCAGCAGCCATGGGCTGCTGCTGCGGCCTCTTGCGCGCCCGCCGCCCGGCTGTCCGGGCGGCCGCGCGGCCGCCTCGCCGCGCCGGCCACCCTACCGGCGCCGGTGTCAACCCGGCGCCGCTCCGGCTGCCCGTGGCCGGGGTCCCACCGTGGAGAGGGGAAGAGAGAGGAAGAGGGTGAGAAAAACAGAGAGATGGAAGGGAAAGAAACAGAGGAAGAAAAGAAAAGAAAAGAGGAGGAAGAAGAAGAAGAAAAGGGAGGGGGCGGTGGTGCCCTAGCCGCCGGCGCCTGGCCGGCGGCACCTGGCCGGCGGCGCGGTGGCGCGCCGCCACCTTTGGCCGCGGGCGCGGGGTAATCCCCGCCCCTGGCCTGAAACAGAGAAGGGGGAGGAAATTGAGAGAGAGAGAGAGAGAGAAAGAAAGCTTGTGTGAAGGTGAGAGAGAGAGAGAGTGAGTGAGAGAGATTTTTAAGGGGGGAGAGAAAGGTCGGTTGGGTTAGGCGGTGGGGACTCTTCCAGAGAAAGAAAGAAGATGAAGGAAAATGAAGAGAAAAGAAAAAGATAAATTAAAATAATATTTAATATTATAATATTGGTTCAATATTCGACGAGTTCTGAACGGTACCAAAAATTTACAGAAAATAGATAATATTATCCTGAGACGTAATATGAAGACTGTTTTCAGAAATTCTATCCGGTTTGCAAATTAAAAATCCCGGAAGCTGTCGCTGATACCGGCGACACCGGTTTGGCCTGATTTTCGATAAATTCAGAAAAATCCCCAAAAATACCCAAACGTAGCTCACGTGATTTTAAGACATACGGTGAAAGCGAATTCTCAAAATACAACTCCATTTATGAACTAAAAATCAGAAGATCAGTTATCGGTATCGGTCGACACCGACAACGGAGATTTTCCAAAATAATCCAGAAAAATTTCAGAAAATCCTGAAAAATCTAAAATATTAGAAAATAATTTTTGAAACTGAAATCAGGTCAATCGGACTACCACGGAGGTCAAATCAATTTTTGTACGTCGTATCGCGTACCGATACGGTACTACGTACACCGGGAATCAGGGGTTACAGCTAATCTATGAACTAAATGCGAAATTAAAAAACTTAATGCAATACACTCAAGTATGATCAATAAATGATGCACACACAACCAAGCCAAGCAATGATGAATGCACAATATGAATAGTTGCAAGGCACAAAGTAAAGAGAGAGATAGAGAGAGAGTCAATGGATCAAGCGCAAACAACAAGATATGTTTCGAGGTTCGAGCACCCAGCTCTACATCCCCGCCTTCGACACACGAAGGATTTCGAATCCACTAGCAAGTCCACAAAGAACTCTCACAAGGAGTACCCAACTCCTCTCTTTACAACCACAACCTCCTCCTTGAGGCAAGCTCCAATCCAACCAAAACAATCACCTCACAACTTGAGGGATTAGCACAAAGCAAACACAAGGATCACCTCACAACTTGAGGGATACAACCCAAGGCACAAAGCCAAACAAAGATTGGGTTTTTAACTTGGTGGTCTAACAAACAACCACAAACAATTTCTTCTCCCACACAATTGTCCTATAGAATGAGATAGTAGATGTTGCTCAAGTGTGGAGAAAACCAATGGAATGGAAATCAAAATCACAAAGAAAAATCCTTGGGAAATAATAGAAATCAAGATGATGAAGTTCAATCAAAAGCTTTTCCCAAAAACCCTCTTCTTTGATTTTCAAACCCTAGCAAAAACACCAAAAAGATTGTTCAATTCAAGTCCAAAAACTTCTTTTGATTGCAGTGAAAACACCAGAGAGTAAGGAAAAATTCGCACAAAAAATCTTAGAGAAAAACTCTTACAAATGGGGTATTTATAGGCAAATCTGGAAACTAGCCGTTGGCAGCAGATTTGGCCAAAATACCACTGCCGGTCGACCGGTCCGGTCGACCGTCCAACGGTCAATTTTTGCCCGTTGGCAGCTGCCGGTCGACCGGCCCGGTCGACCCAAACAAACAGAGAGCTCTGCTCTCAGCCCGGTCGACCGTCCCGGTCGACCGTCCCAAAGCTGCCAAACGTGCACAGATTTGTGCACGTCGGTCGACCGGCCCGGTCGACCGACCTCAGCCCTAGTCGACTAGTCAGGTTACTAGTCGACTTGGTTGAAGCCTAGAACAGAAAATTGGATAAAAACATATTTAAAAATTCTTTTATCTTTTCTAAAAATCACCAAAAATAGTTTTATCATTTTGCATTGATATATAAACATGTGGTAAAAAGTTTAGCTCAAATATCAATCAATATGAACTATTTTTGTGTCTTATCATTTTTACCAAAAACCAAAAACTGTATTTTTTAAAACTTGGATTTTGAATAGAAAATACGTTTTGTCCAAAACTTTTCCAAATACAAAAACATGATATTTAAACAACATTTAGGCATGATGTATATAGATATAATCCTATATACATGAAATATATATATATCCATGTTTTTGACAATAATTCCAAAAATAAGTTTTTGTTAAAACACAAAACCTAAAACACATCAAAGTAAGTTTGTCTAAGAGTTGAAGCATGCATGTATATAGAACAAATCTAATATACATTAAACCATATAAACTTGTTTTGATATAATATCTATTCATGCAAACCAAGATCGGTTAAACCTAAAACCGAAAACCAAAACATGAAACGTGTGTGTTGTGAACTTGAGCATATCATACTATTCTAATCTTTACAATTAGGATCTAAACACACAACTAAACTATGGTACCGATGTCTTCTTGTAGAGCGCAATCTCCAAGCCGACTCGATCCAAAACTCTTTGATCCACCGAGCAATTGCTATATATGATCTTTGACGCTCGGGCTCTTGAATCAACATGTCAAAGATGTGTGGAAGCTTTCACCAACTAATATCTTGATTAATGATCTGAAACTTAAACATCACAAGATAATTAGTACACATAACTACATGAGTTAATCATCATCAAAACTAGAGTGGAAGGCCTTTGGGCCAACAGTTGGCCTCGGGAAAGGAAAGATGTTCCAAAGCGAACTTATTCCAGACGCGGAGCTACCCAAATGCGAAGCTACCCAGACGAGGAGCTACTCAGAATCGCGAATCTACACAATTCTTCGGCGAATCTATCCCAAAGCAGGATTGAAAGCGAAGCTGAACTCAACCACCATGGCGACGTTCGTACTTCACATACCACCGATAAAGCAATTCAAAGTATTTCGAAGTCTGAGCTATTGCAGACTTTCGAAAACTTTGAAGGGGGTCTTGTTGACACTTAAAAAAGACAAGATTCTTACTGGCCTGAACAATGTCTAAACTTGTTGACATTTACAAAAGACGAGTGACAGACAAGTTGACGACCAGTTTTCACCCATCTCTGAGGGACAAGGAAGCAACTTGGACTCCACTGATCCAGTCAAGCAGACAGTGAGCCTGGATTGTCTCTGAACAGACCTCAGCAGGTCTAAGATGCTAGCACTTAGCATCACATGAGCCCAAAGGGATAGCCTCGCCCGAGAGGCTAAGATCATCCAACTTCGCCTTGAAGCCATTCAAAGCTCGCCAGGAAGCTAACTCATAGTTTCGCCTGAACTGCTGAAGCGCAACTCCGCAGAGAGAGTTAGCTTCGCTCGAAGCCACACGCAACTGCGCAGAAGGGTATGTGGTAGCCTCACCGAAGATCCTTCTTCTGACTTCGCCAGATATTGTCTCCAGCTCCGCTGTGAGTTCAAAGCGGGCATCGCCGCTGTAGGTCTGCTATGGTCAACCTATTGACCATTTAAATCTCAGGATGAGATCAAATCTGATCGAATCAAGACCAAATCTAATCAAGATCAGATCTGGGATCAAATTTGGCAATTGATTGTCGTAATCTCTTGACTCTTCTAAAATGAGTAAGGGATCAGGGAAAATCCTTCAACTATATGGAAAGAATCAAAATAGATCAGGAGGATCAACCGACCTGCCATTTCTAGCTTCGCAGAAGCTGATCCTAGCCTCGCAGCAAGGCTACTTTCCAGATTGAAGTAGATTTGATTCAATCTGTTTCTATATTTTTAAGGGACAATTATACCCTTACTCTCCCTATAAATAGCCCACCAGGGGCACAAGGAGAGAGGACCACGTACAGGCATACGAAGAGAGAGGACGACTTCTGAAAGAGAGAGAGGACTCCACAAGCAGAGACTTCTTCATGACGCACCGCGCGTACAAGAATTCAGAGACCTTTTAGAGAATTGCTTCTCTAACCAGGGTGTTGATACCCTAATACTTTCTTCTCAAGGAATCTCCGGAACCAGACGAGAAGGAATTCCTAATTGAAGGCGGTTTTGAAAAGTAGCAAGAGGGTTCTACCAACCTTCTGTTCTCTGATTCCCGAAATCAGGCGAGAAGGGAATCTCATCGCTCGCATCGTCAAAGGGACAAAGTGGTCGCACGCTGACCAGACTCCTATCGGCACACTTCTCCAGAATCTCTGAGGAGATCTACTTGTAATCTTTTGTGTTACTTGTAATTTAGCTCCTCAACTCTTTTTATTGTAAGTTTTCCCCTTTGCAAATCAATAGAAAACATCATTAACAACTGTAAGCTGTCAGATGGAATCAGGCTTAATCTTAATGTGTGATTGAGATCTAAATCTAATAGTTTAACCTTTCGGATTAAAATGATTTTAGTCCATTATATTACATATCAATTTCACCATATGTTTGGATTGAAAAACTTTGTCTTTTAAGAGTTCCTTATTCAAGGTGAATCCTATAATCAAGCAAACCAACAAGCCATTGTCACCAGCAAATTCTTGAAGCAATGACCATCGACGATGTTTCAAGCTGCTCCTCCTCCATTGGATCTTCCTCTTATCCCCTTGTCGACCTCTTATCTGTCATTGATCGCTTTCAAGACTTTCCAGAGCCAGCCAAAACCCTCATGATCGATGAATCAATGAAGGCAGTGGGGCAACCTTGTTGAGATCTTTGCATCCAAAACTAAAATAACAAAACAATTCAAAAATAAATTTGAAGAGATATTACTGGTCTCTGGGAAGGCGCGTGGTCGCTGCGCTAATGTAGCCTACCTCGTGCGGTCAATCGAGGTAGATGTACCCCTTAACGGTACTACCTTTCTCTGTTGGTGTCCCTTGCGTGCACGACCACGAAGGGGAAGTGATCTCAAACTGTAAGCAATGCCCAGATAAAGGAAGAAGGAGAAATTTGATATTTAAAATGAAGGAGAACTTTGATAAGAGAGATTCTTTTCTATAATCTTTTTTTCCCCTTACTTTCACTAATGTTAGTGTATAACTAAATGAAAGCCTAGCACCTGACCCCTAACCACTAACGCACTAATCATGCAAGCTAACGCCACAAACTATGGCTAGTAACCCCATTTCAGGAGTGAAAGTGACTTAGTCAAGTTAGTTGTTTAAGAATTTTAATCTTTTATAATTTAAATAAAAATTTCAACAGTGCCCCAAAAGATTGAAATTTCAAATAAAAAATATAGGAGATGTAAGATAGCTGGACATGTTATCCTATCCAATCGGTACAGATAGCTTCTGACTTTGAGCCTACACTTATTAACATTTTGTCGCGTCTTGAGGGACATAATGGATTAGGTCTTGAATTAAGTTTCTTTACCAAGAATTGACAAAAGCACACATAAAATGCTTAAATATTGGGTTGCGGGGTGGAGCATTATGATCATGCTCACACACCGACTCATGAGAGTTTCTAGGGGTCAGCCTTGGCCCCCCAACCGCGGCCATCATAATTTTTCTCACATAGATAAGTCCTCAAAAAGTATATGTGATCGGAATGAAACCTCAAACACCACAACCGATCATATCATACGAGCACTGTAATCATAGGAATGGGTAGTTGCTATAATAGTGCAAATCATAAATGCTTCTAGTGCTACAAGTAAGTAGGAGTGTAATTTCAAAGGTCAGTGCTCCACACAAGAATCACCATTCCAACTTATTTCTACCACATTGAATCTCTTTCATAGGAGCAGCTTGCCAATCAAGTTGTGTTTCCGCTCTCGTGATCTCTACTGTAGGCTTAACCCTATCACCCTTATGATTCTAAGAGTACACTTCCAGATATGCCCTTTTATCAAAATGACTTTATAAGGTCCAAGGTCATATATATGACTTAAAACTTTTTCATATGTTTCAAATTTTGATGCACACCTTACTGCCCCTCTTATGTGAAGCTCCCCCGTTTGGGAGACATACAACATAAGGTAATATGCAAATATATGTCCAAATGTCATTTTATGATTTATATCATTGGTCACAAACTGATCATTAAGAGTACCCAATTAGTGATCCAAATAACATTTTTAGTTTTAAAACAGTTGTATCATATTTTCCTAATTTAGTAAACATACATTTAAGAAAATTTTGGAGTCTCTGGAGCAAATAAGTTATGAACTAAATTATCTAAGAATTATTAGATTTTCAACTTACTTGTCATGGAGACAATGATGATGCTAATTGATGTTTCTTTCATAAAAATGGCTCAAGTTGGTTGTCATAAAATGGCCATCCAAACTTACCTTGCCATTTATGAGCTTGGGAGAATTGGTGCCTAAACTTTATAAGCATAACATCATTGACTCGATATAATTAGTATGAAAGAGATTGCTAAAATTATACTTGCAATATTTTTATTGTACTTCTATCACAAATTCATTGAATATTGACAAAAGAGTCGTAATAATATGCACAAAATTCACTAGTTAAAGGATCATGTACTTAATATAATTTTCACGTAAGTTTCATTAATATTATGACCAATAGATGATACTTCAATGTTCTTCCATTTAACATACATACTAGACACTTATCAGATTATCAATCTAGTTCTAACATACGTGATGATTTATTAGGACGACTATAAAGATTCATTATAATCAATAACATTCTCATATAAACATAAAAGATTTAGGATATTACATAAACAATAAATTTCAAATAAGTTCACTTGACTAATATATGCTCCAAAAATGAAATAAATATAAAGTGGATATAATGGAACAGCTGTCACAATTAAAGTATTTCCTTTGCTTTAACCTAATTAAAACACCTCAGTAACAAAATTAGATATAAAATTTAATTCTTAATTAGTAAGGTTAGAACAAAATTCTTAACCTCTACACTTACATAATTATAGAGATAGTGTAGACAAACTCTAAAATTAAATGAACATCACACGTGGCATAATTTGTAATAAAGTATTTAATAAATTAAAATTAACATAGTGTAAAATTAAATCTATGTTGAAATATGCAAATATAGAATGCAGGATAATTCTATAAATTGCATATTTCTATTTTATAGATGAATTGAACCTACAAATGTTGTAATTGCAGAATTACTTCTATATACAAGTATAAATGTAACACCCTGCTCCCCGGTGTACGTATCACCGTATCTGTACGCGATACGACGTACAAATTTGATTTGACCTTTATAGTATTCCGATTGACCTGATTTTAGTTTCAAAAATTATTTCCTAATATTGTAGATTTTTCAGGATTTTCTGGAATTTTTCTGAATTATTTTGGAAAATATCCGTTGTCGGTGTCGACCAATACCGATAACCAGCCTTCCGATTTTTATTTCACAAACGGAGTAGAATTTTGAGAATCTGCTTTCACCATGTGCCTTAGAATCGTGTTCTCTACGTTAGGTTATTTTTGGGGATTTTTCTGATTTTATCGAAAATCCGGATTTTTCTGATTTTATCGAAAATCCGGCTAAACCGGTATCGCCCGTATCGGCGATACACTCCGAGATTTTTAATTTGCAAACCGGATTGAGTTTTGACAAACTGTCTTCATATTACGTCTCACAATAATATTCTCTATTTTCTGTAATTTTTTGGCATCATTCGGAGCTAGTCAATTTTTGGCCATATTAAAATATTATTAAATTATTATTTTTAAAAACTTATTTTTCTTTTTCTTCTCTTTTCCTTTCTTTTCCCTTCTCTGGATTTTTCCAGCGACGCCTCCCACCGCCATACTGTAGCCAAACCGCCTTTTTCCCCCCTATTTAAACTCTCTAATCCTCTCTCTCTCTCTCTCCTCTTACTCTCTCTAATTCTCTCATATTCTCTCTCTCTCTCTCTCTCTCTCTCTCTCTCTCTCTCTCTCTCTAATTAGCTCTCTCCATCTCTCTTTCTCCCCAAACTTTCTTTCCCTCTCTAATTGTGCAGACCCAATCGGTGGCCGACCGTCGCCGCGACCAGGCCCGGCGCACCACCGCGCCCCAACCCGGCCGACGTAACCCCTCCTACCGCCGCGGCCCGGCCCGGCGCCTCCCTCCGGCGAGGCTATAGCCGCTCCTTCTCTCTCTGTGTGTTCGGGCGATATCGGGAGCATCCGGACTCCGATTCGGGCGATTCTGGATCCGTTGCGATCGTGGGAAAGAGAGCTACCTCCTCATGACCAGCTTGTGAGTGTTTTATTTTATAAATTACCTTATATCATGTTTAGTGCAATTAGTTGGTAGATCTTGCTTATGGATAAATATTGATACCTATTAATTCTTAACTGGTAATAATTGGACATGCATGGTAATAGGAATAACCTAGCACATGGTTAGGTATTTCCTGATTTAGGAGAAAGATAATGAGGCACTTAGATTACCAATAAATATTGGCAGAGACGATCCGGACACAGTTATCATACCTTCATAGCCACTGACACCCGGGCCACCATGTCACCATATTCGTGTACACCATTATGACATGGCTTGTATCACAGTCACGTTACATGCATACTGATCCACAAATACACTATGACGTTACACTAGTACTTGACATGCATGCTAGACACCGTTACTATAAGACACCGTCGACTACTGTTCCTACATATATTAGTGCTACGCAGACTTATGGCTACACGGATATACCATAGCACGGAGTACTACATTTCATATACTTGTTCTCATCATTACATGGATGCTCGATACACTGTTATCTCATGTTCACACATCACTATTCCATATGCCCACCACACGAGTGTACATTCATGTATTGTTTCTATCTTATTATCATATGACTCATCGTGCATATTACACATCTTATTGTTCCATGTTACCTATCCATGTTATACGATTGTTTCCTGTTACTGATATGGATATTCCCGATACTGGACATGAGAGCTGTTGATATGCGATATGTGGACTTCCACATCTATTGATCCCGTTATATTGTTCCCGTTATATTGTTCCCGATATATTGTTCCCGATTCCCGTTATATTGTTCTATGCTATCAACAGAGCTCTGGTCCAGTTATCATGTTACCCGTATCAGGTACTGTTATTTGTTCTTGTTACATTGGATACTTGACATATCAGATAATAATGATAACTTGGGTATGGGGGAGACTTGACGGTTGATTAGATCTTATCGGGTGATGTACTGGATCCATATTGTTAGTCCCACTGCAGGGGACGGTAGTGCTACCTACCACTAGCTCCATGAGCTCCCGTTACTTGATTCGTGCTCCCCTCTTAGCGGAGGGCCCTGGTCTTAGCAGCCAGGGGTCCGTTTAAGGCCGTGATCCCGGGTATGCACGGGATACATCCACCCGATAAGAACTCCTCGACCATGGGTTTCCAATTAACATAATAAAACAGTATACACAATAGTGACGTTGGGAACACTTGTTATTTGGTCACTCTCTCGTCTGGATAATGGTACCCGTAGGCCATGTCCGGATGGGTTCGACTGGAGTGCGGGCTCCAGTATGAACTGCCAGTGGTATGGGACACTGGAAGAGATTGATTAAAATATCAGGTGGTACTGATTTCTACTATTGTGTCAATCACATGACTTGCCTGATACATGTTACTGCTCCTGTCATTTTGTCTACTATCATGTTTATTGTGATCTTGCTTACTTGTACTATCCATGTTCATGTTATTGTATCCGCTATCATGTTACTTGTAGACTTTGCTACACTACTTGATACTGATTACACTTCTTATGGTGACATACTACTCATGCTCATGTATACCTTGCCTCATAAACATTCTGTTATGCATTGCTTATATGATACCTAGAGTCAACACAGTAGCATGTTCATATTGCATATGTCCACCTGCATATTCATTTACATCACTACCATGTTCACTGCTATTACGTCACCGTAGATAACATTATTTATTATATAAACTAGATATGATTAGAGTCATGACCTGATGATAACCGGCTAGGTAGTGATGATACTAAAAGATGACATGCTTTTATATCTCTACTGCTTCCTATATGCTTATGAGAGAATATCACTTGTACCACATCATGTATTATATATTAGTATCGTGCCTGTATTACTATTATATATTATTGCCTCCTTCAGTTTTACCACTCACTAGGTCGCTTTCTGACGACCCTGGGTTTGCATGCCCAGATTGGAGATTCGAGTTACCATAGCTTCAGAGAGTGCCTTGGCGTCACATGGGAGATTCCGCATCAGGACTATTCATAGGTATTTTAGTGCTTTATTTCTGTTATCTTATTTATCCTTGTTTTCATATCTGTTATGATCGCTGACCTCTTTCTGCAGGTATTCTTGTACTTATTTCATGCTGGACCTCATATCTATATGGAGGTATTGTACTATACTGAGGCTTAACGTACACGTGAGGTTGTTTTCACCTCGCGTATGTACGTCGCCATAACGTCTCCGTATCCTTGGGATCGGGGCGTTACATAGTGGTATCAGAGCCAGGTCCACACCTGGTGTGGGTAACCACCTGGGTCAATCCTTGGGCTCTTACCAACAGTACAATCAGGTTCAGATTCTTTGATCTGTATCTGACTTTGGGGATTCCAGCAACGAGTACAAGAATACCATGACCTTGACAATTCATTCCTTGACTTGTTTGTCTTCCTTCCTTCCTTCCAGTTGTCAACCAAAACATCCGATTTCCTTCTCATTTTCATTGCATCATCTTGCTTCCCGTCTGTTAGGATTCGTTCACTACCATACTTCTCCAGCTCGAGTTCCTTGGAGATAGCAGAGTGCGCAGCGAAAGTGTCGTGGACCCGTAATATTTTGGCTTTGGGGTTGAAAATCTTGTTCACACACCTGATTGAAATTGCGAGGACGCAATTTTTTTGTAAGGTGGGGAGAAATGTAACACCCTGCTCCCCGGTGTACGTATCACCGTATCTGTACGCGATACGACGTACAAATTTGATTTGACCTTTATAGTATTCCGATTGACCTGATTTTAGTTTCAAAAATCATTTCCTAATATTGTAGATTTTTCAGGATTTTCTGGAATTTTTCTGAATTATTTTGGAAAATATCCGTTGTCGGTGTCGACCGATACCGATAACCAGCCTTCCGATTTTTATTTCACAAACGGAGTAGAATTTTGAGAATCTGCTTTCACCATGTGCCTTAGAATCGTGTTCTCTACGTTAGGTTATTTTTGGGGATTTTTCTGATTTTATCGAAAATCCGGATTTTTCTGATTTTATCGAAAATCCGGCTAAACCGGTATCGCCCGTATCGGCGATACACTCCGAGATTTTTAATTTGCAAACCGGATTGAGTTTTGACAAACTGTCTTCATATTACGTCTCACAATAATATTCTCTATTTTCTGTAATTTTTTGGCATCATTCGGAGCTAGTCAATTTTTGGCCATATTAAATTATTATTAAATTATTATTTTTAAAAAAACTTATTTTTCTTTTTCTTCTCTTTTCCTTTCTTTTCCCTTCTCTGGATTTTTCCAGCGACGCCTCCCACCGCCATACTGTAGCCAAACCGCCTTTTCCCCCTATTTAAACTCTCTAATCCTCTCTCTCTCTCCTCTTACTCTCTCTAATTCTCTCATATTCTCTCTCTCTCTCTCTCTCTCTCTAATTAGCTCTCTCCATCTCTCTTTCTCCGCAAACTTTCTTTCCCTCTCTAATTGTGCAGACCCAATCGGTGGCCGACCGTCGCCGCGACCAGGCCCGGCGCACCACCGCGCCCCAACCCGGCCGACGTATCCCCTCCTACCGCCGCGGCCCGGCCCGGCGCCTCCCCTCCGGCGAGGCTATAGCCGCTCCTTCTCTCTCTGCGTTCGGGCGATATCGGGAGCATCCGGACTCCGATTCGGGCGATTCTGGATCCGTTGCGATCGTGGGAAAGAGAGCTACCTCCTCATGACCAGCTTGTGAGTGTTTTATTTTATAAATTACCTTTTATCATGTTTAGTGCAATTAGTTGGTAGATCTTGCTTATGGATAAATATTGATACCTATTAATTCTTAACTGGTAATAATTGGACATGCATGGTAATAGGAATAACCTAGCACATGGTTAGGTATTTCCTGATTTAGGAGAAAGATAATGAGGCACTTAGATTACCAATAAATATTGGCAGAGACGATCCGGACACAGTTATCATACCTTCATAGCCACTGACACCCGGGCCACCATGTCACCATATTCGTGTACACCATTATGACATGGCTTGTATCACAGTCACGTTACATGCATACTGATCCACAAATACACTATGACGTTACACTAGTACTTGACATGCATGCTAGACACCGTTACTATAAGACACCGTCGACTACTGTTCCTACATATATTAGTGCTACGCAGACTTATGGCTACACGGATATACCATAGCACGGAGTACTACATTTCATATACTTGTTCTCATCATTACATGGATGCTCGATACACTGTTATCTCATGTTCACACATCACTATTCCATATGCCCACCACACGAGTGTACATTCATGTATTGTTTCTATCTTATTATCATATGACTCACCGTGCATATTACACAGCTTATTGTTCCATGTTACCGTATCCATGTTATACGATTGTTTCCTGTTACTGATATGGATATTCCTGATACTGGACATGAGAGCTGTTGATATGCGATATGTGGACTTCCACATCTATTGATCCCGTTATATTGTTCCCGTTATATTGTTCCCGATATATTGTTCCCGATTCCCGTTATATTGTTCTATGCTATCAACAGAGCTCTGGTCCAGTTATCATGTTACCCGTATCATGTACTGTTATTTGTTCTTGTTACATTGGATACTTGACATATCAGATAATAATGATAACTTGGGTATGGGGGAGACTTGACGGTTGATTAGATCTTATCTGGTGATGTACTGGATCCATATTGTTAGTCCCACTGCAGGGGACGGTAGTGCTACCTACCACTAGCTCCATGAGCTCCCGTTACTTGATTCGTGCTCCCCTCTTAGCGGAGGGCCCTGGTCTTAGCAGCCAGGGGTCCGTTTAAGGCCGTGATCCCGGGTATGCACGGGATACATCCACCCGATAAGAACTCCTCGACCATGGGTTTCCAATTAACATAATAAAACAGTATACACAATAGTGACGTTGGGAACACTTGTTATTTGGTCACTCTCTCGTCTGGATAATGGTACCCGTAGGCCATGTCCGGATGGGTTCGACTGGAGTGCGGGCTCCAGTATGAACTGCCAGTGGTATGGGACACTGGAAGAGATTGATTAAAATATCAGGTGGTACTGATTTCTACTATTGTGTCAATCACATGACTTGCCTGATACATGTTACTGTTCCTGTCATTTTGTCTACTATCATGTTCACTGTGATCTTGCTTACTTGTACTATCCATGTTCATGTTATTGTATCCGCTATCATGTTACTTGTAGACTTTGCTACACTACTTGATACTGATTACACTTCTTATGGTGACATACTACTCATGCTCATGTATACCTTGCCTCATAAACATTCTGTTATGCATTGCTTATATGATACCTAGAGTCAACACAGTAGCATGTTCATATTGCATATGTCCACCTGCATATTCATTTACATCACTACCATGTTCACTGCTATTACGTCACCGTAGATAACATTATTTATTATATAAACTAGATATGATTAGAGTCATGACCTGATGATAACCGGCTAGGTAGTGATGATACTAAAAGATGACATGCTTTTATATCTCTACTGCTTCCTATATGCTTATGAGAGAATATCACTTGTACCACATCATGTATTATATATTAGTATCGTGCCTGTATTACTATTATATATTATTGCCTCCTTCAGTTTTACCACTCACTAGGTCGCTTTCTGACGACCCTGGGTTTGCATGCCCAGATTGGAGATTCGAGTTACCATAGCTTCAGAGAGTGCCTTGGCGTCACATGGGAGATTCCGCATCAGGACTATTCATAGGTATTTTAGTGCTTTATTTCTGTTATCTTATTTATCCTTGTTTTCATATCTGTTATGATCGCTGACCTCTTTCTGCAGGTATTCTTATACTTATTTCATGCTGGACCTCATATCTATATGGAGGTATTGTACTATACTGAGGCTTAACGTACGCGTGAGGTTGTTTTCACCTCGCGTATGTACGTCGCCATAACGTCTCCGTATCCTTGGGATCGGGGCGTTACAATAAATTAATATAAACTCATATCAAAAGCACGTATCTAGACTTATACACAAATTTAGGATAAGGTATAAAACAATCGAGAATATATCATTCATGAATATATCATTCAAGGGTCATACACGTTACAAATAATATGAATGTGGTTATATAAAATAAGATGTAGATTTTCTATATTTCAAAATTAAATGAGAGAAATATAATATTAAATTATATATAAATTTAAGCAATTAATGTGAAGAGTCATGATGTACATGTATCAATAGTGATAAAATATAAAACTGATTATATGTTAGAGCATAAACCCAACAAAATTTTGCAAACCATTTGCAAGTTTTGTCATAGCAAAAAAAAAAAATACCATATTATTTTGATATTGAAATAGGTTTACAGGAATATTCCTAGGCTTCTACAGTATATCTAGGGTGTTAGTAACAAAATAGATGTTTGTGATTTATGACCAAGAACTTTCATTTACATCAATATTAAAAGGAGTAAACTGCATATATATTGCCAGACAATGAAATTAAGAAAAATATGATATCAAATTTAAGCAAAATAGCAATTCATATAATATTATGAGTTAGAATTTAAAAATAAAGAAGAAGAAGAAAACTGTTCTATATATGTGTGCTATTCCTTGACTTAAGAGTTCTCCTTTGAGAAACATCAAGCAACAAAATACCAAAATCACTATGGCATAAAACAAAATAAGCAGATGAATGTATGATCTCTGATCAAATTCCAAATTTCAATAGAAATGCATTTGGTTAGGAAAGAAATGCGAGAATACTCGATCATCAGCTTTTAATTTGTTTCAACAAATTAAGTGATTAAAATAATAAAACAAACAAATTTGTTTAAATAAGTGTGGATGACAACGGAAACTCATCGAAACATGAGAATGAGCTGAATTTTATCATCAATGCAGCTATATTATCAAAATCAATCAGAAACTATTTAATTAAATTTACCTATAGGTACTGGGTGAAACTGCAGGTATAAATTATTTCTGGCCTGGGCTGAACTGTGTTTGGAAGTGAAAAGTATCAAAATTTTGCCCTGAATAACTGAGGTGTATGAAGTCTTCCTTCGTCCCTCTCCAGTCATCAATAAATTAACCGGGAAAGTGAGTTTAGATGCAGAAAATTTTAGACGATATGGAAGATTGGAAGTACAATTGTGGATACTGATTTAGTACCATCAACTAACTTTGAAACCAAGTTAATCATCATTAAATCCAACACCCGATCTCGGGACCTCTCGTACCCTAAGCGAAAATCATGCCACTAGGCCAAGGCTCTCCTTAAACAGTAAAAATTGAAGCATTTCTTCGTCGGTTATACTTCTACACCATTCTAAATATTGGATCTCTTTGATGATTTCTGAATGGACTCCAATGACAATGATAGCAGATTGCAGTGGCATCTACATAAATCACATGTATAGAGCCATGCAAGCATGTTTGTGAGCGCGTGCACACACTGAAGGAGCCAAATTTTAAACAAATAAGGGTTTTATAGCCAATTCAGAATTTGTGGTGGTAGTAACATTAAACCCTTTTTGTAAATGAAAGTAAGAAAAAAAAAATCATGAAGCATTATGATTTTCTGATACAAAACATAAAGATTTAGGGCTTAAAATCATCCCAAGATAAAGACCCTTGCCATATTGTCTGCAAGGGCTTTAAGTCGAATATCATTGTTATATATGCATGGATGGAGCTTTAAAAACACACGTATTTATTTCAATGTAAAAGTGATGTAAGATCACTTAGATGCAAATAGATTTGTTCTCTCAAGCATGCTAATATATTATGTAAAATACAACATACATCAACAATTGTATGGCTTTAAAATCAATTGGTAGAGATGCTCAACATTATATTCTGAACCATTATATTAAAAGAGATATCAAGACCATTTGACACATGTATGGTGTTACTAATTCCCTATATGAAGCATACCAGCAGCATGCATTAAAATTTTTAGAGAAATTTAAGACTAAATATTTAAATATGTAGCTCATTACTTAAGAGTTTACGCAAATTTATCCAACTAAGTTTAACCAGTAAAATTAAAGGAAAGAGATCATGATTAATTATGTTATCTGATTCATCAATCTTATGAGTGTAGAAGTCTTCTAATATATTGCGAGATAATAGGACAGGTCTGATCGAAGTCAGCGATGGCCATACACTCATAACAATATCTCTAAAGACTTGAATGTGCAGAGCTTTTAACAGCTAACAAATGGGTTTAAAAACAAGTAAAGAATCACAAGTCTACCAAATACAACAAAATGGCTCATAATAATCATTACTATGCCTGCCTCCATGGCTGGATTTAAAGTTAGCACCCATGCTAGAAGATCTCTAACATTACAACACTAAACAAAGTCAGATTCCCAGGAGACCACAAAATTAGAGAAGATAACTCTGTGACAAACAAAACTACTCTGTGATCCATCTCAGCAACATATGTATAGTTTCTAACTAGCAATTTGAAGAAAATAGTAATACTTCAGAAAATTAAACATGGGCAGAAGACATTATGTAATGTAATCTATTAAAATAAAACAGGATTATATATAATCTCAACCCGCAACAATATTATAGATTCTCAAAATGAGAAGTGTAACCTTCAAAAGTTTCAACATCACTGTATGCACCTTTCATGGTGCACAATATATATGCCTTTTAGAATGTAGGTATTTTCGCATCCAAAATTAAAATAACAAAACAACTCAACAAAAAATTTGAAGAGATGTTACCGATCTCGGGAAAGGCACGTGGTCGTTGTGCTAAAAGGCATATAGCCGACCTCGTATGGTCAGCCGAGACAGATGTGCCCCTTAACTGTACTACTCCTCTCTGTCGGTATTCCTTGCATGCACGAGCACGAAAGGGAGGTGATTTCAAACTGTAAGCAATGCCCAAATAAAAGATGAAGGCGAAATTTGATATTTAAAATGAAGGAGAACTTTGATAAGAGTGAGAGAGAGAGAGATTCATTCTTTTTCATAATCTTTTTTTCATTACTTTCACTGATATGAGAGCCTAGTACCTGGCCCCTAACCACTAACTTACTTATCATGCCAACTAACATCACAACCTATAGCAAGTAACCCCATTTGAGGAGTGGAAGTTAGTGAATAAGTCAATTTAGTTGTTTAAGAATTTCAATCTTTTATAATTTAAATAAAATTTTCAACAAACACGTCGATGGCATCGTCGAATGCATCCGGCACATTCAAGATCCTTGCCCGAAGTGCATCAAAGCACTGGATGATGACATACACGCAGCAGAAATTGTAGGGTGTTGCACATCAACACAGCAGAAAAAGAAAAGTCGGATCATCGTGCAACATGAAGAAGAAGAGATAAGATATTTCGAAGTAGAGAAAGCTAACGCACAATTTAACTGGCTTCACCGATCAAACAGATTGCGTATGTCTACAAGAGAGAGCAAAATTTCATTGTTAAGAAATGCTTCAATGACAACAATCTGGAGGTAATGCCAGGATTTCTTGACGTACCCCATCTTTTCGTTCTTTGTTGTCTGCTAGACTTAGTGACACGCGCACATGCTTTTGTAACATTCGCCTTCTAGTTTTGGGAACTTTGCTCGTTACCCGATCTTAGAGCCTTGTTACGAACTCATTCACCCAAGATACTAAAAACACACGTGAAAGGGGAAAAAAATGAACATATCGAGTCGAAGAAACATAAAATTTTTCACTTTTTACCCGAAAAGAGAAGAAAAAGATAATAGTGAATCTAAAATAATGATAAATAAGCTGCTTTTGGTATATATACAAGTGTATTTCAGTGCTATCTTAAGGCCTTTTGATAAAAGATTTGAAGCAGACCAATTTCCTAACAATATTAAATGTTTGTATCTTGGTTCTAAACAATTTGAACATAACATCATAGTCAGAATCAAACAATAACAATTAATTTCCTTGATTTTAAAGTGGAACAATTGGATTGCAAATTCATGTGCAAGAACATGCAATTTCACGCTCATGGTGGGCTGGTTCAAGTGGTGCGACTGCACATGGCCCTCAATTTTAGGGGACTCTGCTTGAACCGGTCCTGACCAAGAGCATAAGCCCCAAAAACAGCTTTTAAAACTTCGGGCTTTGATTCAAAGCTTTAAACAAAAGTTCAAAAGTAGGAGAACGAGGGCTAAAAATAGCATTGATGACTGATTTAAAGTTTAGGGGGTCCACACAAACAGATAGAAAAACTGGGGTGTCCTTTGTTTTCTACACAATCAACCGCTTCACCTTCTGAATTTATTCACCACCTTCAATATTTCTTTCATTTTGTCTCTTTTCCTTAATATTTCTTCATTTTTTTCTTTTTCTTTTTAATCATTTTCTCTTTACCTCGCTCTTGTTCAGTTGTTCGTTTACCTCGCCCTTGTTCTTTCTCTCTCGCCCTTGTTCATTTCTCTCTACGCAATCGACTGACGATCGGCGACCACTTCACCTTCGAGTATCTATTTCTTGGTGCAACACTTGAGTACTTGGATATTCTTCAGATTAAAAGGAAAATCTAAACTATGATTTCTAACTGTTTGGCTAATTCTTTCTTTCTTTTCAAATGGGAAGAGTGATGTTAATTTTCTTTTGCAGAATTCTCAAGTACCTCATCTACTTGATTCAAGACTTCAAATCAGATTGTATTGTTCAGAGTCATATTTATTGACAAAAAAGATGTATGATGTTCAATCTTGCTCTCTCTTTCTACTAAATTCCTTTATGTAGTTTGTTTTATTAGTCGTCTTATTGAACCCTGTCGTGTTCGAACATTTCATTCCCCAATGTCGGCTACTGGGAAGGCTCTGGGTTTGATCCCAAGTGATCCTCAGTTCGAACCAGACGTTGGTGGATTTAAGTAGGAAAAAAAAAAGTTATATGTTGCCCGACACATTGCTACGCAAAATGCAATTTTGTGTATTTGTTCTTTCGCTTCTGGTTAAGTGAGGTGGCCTATTGCTTGTTTCACATTGTTTAAGTTATTAATCAATCAAAGAGCGACGCAGAAGATAGTTATTATTGACCTCATTTTATGCTTAATGTAGTGCATGCAGTCGAGAGAGTAACAATGCCACCCCTGTCGACCTCTTATCCCCTAATCGACCTCCCATCTTTCATTGACAGATTCCGATACATCCCAGAGCCAGCCAGGACCCTCATGATCGATGCATTGGTGAAGGCAGTGCGGCAACTCAGCGAGGACATCATCGTGTGAGAGCATCCGTCGCCTTCAAATCTCTGGCCGAAGCGCATCAAAGCACTGGATGATGTTGTTCGCGCAGCTGAGATTGAGGGGCTGCAGGATGTTGGGGAGTACAAGGCGATGGCGAAGAGGTTGGAGGCTGAGCAGAAGGTGATAGATGACCGGGAGTTTGAAATTTGGAGAAGGGAGTCGAAGCAACGCCAGTGGGTACGGGCTCCCGATGGTGGTTAATTATTGAGATTTCTGATTAAAGAACAGAATTTGTTTGATTTTGTTTCTTGATATTTGGCTCCCAATTCGCCTCCCGGTCAATCTCCCATCCAACGTGGCAAGCCACGTGGAGGCACACATGGCAATCCCTATGGCTCAGGCAAAATACAGAATAATACCCCCAGTTTCCCTCTCTCTCAGAAAAAGCCTTAGCTCTCTCTCTCTCTCTCTCTCTCCTCTCTCTCTCTCTCTCTCTGATCCCAACATCATCGCCACCATCCCCCTCGTCGCCGCGCCCACTCTCTCGCTCTCTCCCCCCTCTCTTCGCAACAAAAATTCCTAGTTCTCTCTCTTGATCTTCAAATTCGTCGCCGCAAGCCCGTCGTCGCCTGCACATAGCCTGTTGTCTCCCCGCGATCGTGATCTCAGGTCCAATTCCCTCTCGATCTCTCAAAGGTCGCTCTTG